>SJYA01002945.1:173016-282250 GCA_006410615.1 Neotragus moschatus | reverse complement strand
CTTGGTGAGTAAATTTAGAGCCATTTGAGCAAATTTCTTCAGATAACTGCTAAATCTTTGGGGAGTAATTGAAGTAAAAGGTGATGATAAGTGTGAATGAAACCCATGTAAACAATGAGGCAATGATTTTTGGAATGAAGAGAATGCTTATCAATTTTTTTTGCAAAAAAGCATAAAAATAAATATCTACTGTTCTCATAATGCAAACTGTTAAAAGTAGTCTGATTAAGTATTTAGCTGGTGTAGATACACAGCAGATAATTGTAAATCAGGGATACTTCCTTGGGAAACAGGTTGCCATCAGAAACAAGAATGACATAAAGAGTTAAACACTTACTACTGCTGCTGCTCCTTCTAAGTCGCTTCAGTCGTATCCGACTCTGTGCAACCCCATAGTCGGCAGCCCACTAGGCTCCCCCGTCCCTGGGATTCTCCAGGCAAGAACACTGGAATGGGTTGCCATTCCCTTCTCCAATGCATGAAAGTGAAGAGTGAAAGTGAACTCGCTCAGTTGTGTCTGACCCTCAGCAACCTCATGGACTGCAGTCTTCCAGGCTCCTCCATACATGGGATTTTCCAGGCAAGAGTACTGGAGTGGGGTGCCATTGCCTTCTCCGTAAACACTTACTAAAGCAGGCATTGATTAAATTTTTAAATAGTTGAAAAACGCTGCAGTGGGAACTCAGAAAAATTTTGGTAGTGTGATATTCTTTACAAAAAAGAAACTCTTTGGGGACTCAAATCCTTTGAATACCTTGCACTCTGTGGTACTGAATGCTGCTGGAAATATATGTGCCACCAACTTACATGTAGTAGTTTCTTCATTCTACAGAACCTTCCATTTTATACTAAAGGTGTGTATTTTAACAGAATTTGACCTTTATGGGCAAGAAGTAATGCAAAACATTTCTAATCAACTGCCTAGCAGACATGGCAACACTTTCCACACAACTAGATATCAACTGATAAGAGATGAGATCTCTGATTACTATCTCAACAGATATTATTAGCACAGGTCAGAAATTGTGACTGGCAAGTGCTCACACTTGGGAATCTCAGTACTAACATAATTTCTAACATTATTTATTTCTTAGAACTGGGCTCTGCACAGTCCCAGTTCAATGTCAACTGAAGACCCTGGGAAGATACTGTACAGCTGACTTGATTTGCCAAAGAAATTTGAAAACTTGTTTAAAGCAATTAAAAGAATCCTTGCTGTTTTTTGGCAATGCTAGGTAGAACTTGGCTCATCATGGAGCTGGGGTAATCAGAGAGTGAGCAAATGGTAATTTAGGTCCTTAGGCTAACATACAAGCTTTGAAGCTGGAATATTTCTAATTGCATGCCTAATGCTTGATTGACATGATTCTGAGGTTAGACAGCTACCCCCAGGAAGCTGCTCCTAGTTTCTCATTTTTCACCAGTGACCGTCTGCTCCTTTACACAGAGCTGTGCCTCACAAACTGGCAGTGGTCTGCCAGGGTCCAACATGTTTCTTCCTAGAGCTTAGGTTCTATTCTGGGCTATAGAAAAGCACTTCATTATATTTAAACAATAAGTGTGTGTGTGTGTGTGTGTGTGTGTGTGTGTGTGTGCTAAGTTGATTCAGCCCTGTCTGACTATTTGCGACCCCATGGACTGTAGCCTGCCAGGCTCCTCTGTCCATGGGATTCTCCAGGCAAAAATACTGGAGTGAGTTGCCATGCCCTCCTCCCGGGGATCTTCCCAACCCAGGGATCAAACTCACATCTCTTATGTCTCCTGCATTGGCAGGAGGGTTCTTTACCACTAGCGCTACCTGGGAAGCCCATATGTGTGTATGTATATATATATAAGTGTATGTGTGTCTAGTAGTAGAGTGCAGAATTTCTCTAGAATGAGTAGAGAANTGCCCTCCTCCCGGGGATCTTCCCAACCCAGGGATCAAACTCACATCTCTTATGTCTCCTGCATTGGCAGGAGGGTTCTTTACCACTAGCGCTACCTGGGAAGCCCATATGTGTGTATGTATATATATATAAGTGTATGTGTGTCTAGTAGTAGAGTGCAGAATTTCTCTAGAATGAGTAGAGAAGGCATTGGAAGGAAGTATGGGAAAATTTCTAAAGCACTGCCCTAAGTTATAGCCACTTCTCTGGAAATGCCCTTCTCATCTGTTTAGAGATCTTCTGCTTACTTTTCAAATTCCCACTCAAAAGTCATCCACCCCAACTTCCTTATCTCAAGCAGATAACTTCCTCCTTTATGATTTCATTGACTTTCCTCCAAGACCTTACTATGGCATTCATCACATCAATGGGATTAGTTGTTTATCTCCTCACTAGACAGATTGTAAAACTCAGAATAACAAAGTCTACAAAATTCCTTTTACCCTCAGTGCCTTGCATATTATTTGACTAGAGCAAGTGCCTAGCAAACAGTGAATAGATAGATACATGAGTCAATGGAAGGATGGATGGATGGATGATAGGACAGACAGGAAAATGTCCATTCATGAATGTCTGCCCACCAGAAAAAGATTTTGAGTTCTTCTCCTAATATTTTAGTCAAGGCCTCTGAATATAGAAATAGATTTTCACTGGGTTTTTTAAATTTGTGTGTCAGTTACACTTTTACTATTTTTTAAGTGGGGCAATAATCTATGTGATTAACCCTACTAAAAGACTCAGGAAGGAAAATCATATGTTCATGTCAATCCATGCAGACAAAGTGGCTTACAAAATCCAGTACAAACCCATGATACAATTTCTCAAAAGACGAGGAGCAGAGGGGAACTTCTTCAAAAACCCCATAGCTAACACTGTACTTGATGGTGAAGGCTGAATGCTTTCCTTCTTAGATGAAGAACAAGGTAAGAATGTCTCTGACATCATTTCTTGTCAGCTTTGTGAGGAAGGTGCTATCTAGTGCCATAAGGAAAGAAAATAAAAGTTACAAGTTACCAGTTCTGACCAACTTTCTGCTGATGGGTAGGGTTGTGTTCCCTCCCTGTAGTTTGGACTGAGGCCAAACTATGGTAGGCATAATGGCAATAATGGCGTCAATACTAAAGGAAATCAGTCCTGAATATTCATTGGAAAGACTGATGATGAAGCTGAAGCTCCAATACTTTGATCACCTAATGTGAAGAATCGACTCGTTAGAAAAGACTTTGATTCTGGGAAAGATTCAAAGCAAGGAGGAGAAGTGGACAACAGAAGACAGATGGTTGTATGGCATCACCAACTGAATGGACATGAGTTTTAGCAAGCTCTGGGAGATAGTGAATGACAGGCAAGTCTGGCGTGCTGCAGTTCATGGGATCGCAAAAAGTCCGACATGACTGAGCAACTGAACAGCAACAATCAGTTTTGAAAGAAAATTCAACTGTCTTTATATGCAGACAATGTGATCATATTTGTAGAAAATCATACAAAATCTACAAAACAACCACTAAAAACTCGTAAGTGAATATAACAAGTTCACAGGACACAAACTCTTTATTTAAAAATAAATTATATTCATATATAGCAACAATTAAACAATCAAAAATATTGACATTTAAAAATATATATTTCATAATGCATTCAAATATGTGAAATAATGTTAAGATGTCATTTTTTCCCCAACTTGATCTATCCTAACTCTTTTTGTAAAAATTGACAAATCAATTCTAAAATTTATCTGGAAAGATAAGGTACTTTGAAATAAAACAACTCTGAAAAAAAAATTGGAGGACTACCTGATCTCAAAGTTCAAAAGAAAGCAACAGTAAGCAAGATACAGTGTTTTTAATATGACAATACGTGGTAGGTCAATGAGCAGAACAGTGAACCCAGAAGTAGCCCCACAGATATACGGTCAATTGATCTTTAAGAAAAGTGTAAGGCAATTCAATGGAGAAAGCATAATCTATCTAATAATAATCATGTTGGAACTTTTAGACATCATTATTTTTATAAAAACCTTGATTAATAGCTCACATTCTACAAAAAATAACTCAAAATAGATCATAGACTTAAATGTAAATTGTAGAGCTGGAGAAGGCAATGGCACCCCACTCCAGTACTGTTGCCTGGAAAATCCCATGGATGGAGGAGNTTCTTCTGTCCAGAGAGGAGGGGGAATGTGGGAGTCTTTTCCTGAACTTGGGGGGAGAACCAGCAACTCCTTCAGGCACAATAAACCATATGTGTGGACCATCCTGTTGAGGTCAACTCAGAAAGTCACGCTGAAATCTCCCTTCCTCAAGTTAGTTCTCTGAAGGTGATTTTTCTTTGTTGATGTTGTAGATTCTAGGATCTTTTCCAGTTTACCCCCCACCATCCAGCATAGGCATCTAACCACAATCCGATTCCATTTTTCACTTCCTGTTGAAAACCAGTCGAAAGAGTTTACCCGCCTTCGCAGAGTTTTATCAAACCCTTCTTCACCTGACTTTTCCTCCCTTCTAACGTCTTCTCCCTTCTGGCCCCTCTCAGGGCTGAGCCATCACACACTGAGCTTTGGATACTGCACACCTTTGAGAAACTCTGAGCCTTGGCTCACACTATCTCCTCAGCCAGGAGTCCATCCTTCCACCTTTCAGGACACATCTGCCTGCTGCTTGGTTCAGCTCATCCTGGTTCGGCTGAAGGGCTGACTACCATTGCATCTTTGTGCCCCTCTCCCTTGTCTCATGTAGATCTCTATGAGGTTTAAGTATACAGCTGCTGTTATCACTCGGTCACATTCGACTCTTGGTGATCCCATGAATGGAGCCGGGGTCGCCTGCATTGCTGGCAGATTCTTTACCATCTGAGCCACCAGGGAAGTCAAGTATACGGTATCAGTTGAATATTTATTCAGTGGGTTCCATTGTGGCACTCGAACTTTAGGGTCCTACCAGGACCCCCAGGAAGCAAATTAAAGCACATGTAGCCAGAAGCAATGGCACCCCACTCCAGCACTCTTGCCTGGAAAACCCCACGGACGGAGGAGCCTGGTGGGCTGCAGTCCATGGGGTCGCTAAAAGTCAGACATGACTGAGCGACTTCACTTTCACTTTTCACTTTCATGCATTGGAGAAGGAAATGGCAACCCACTCCAGTGTTCTTGCCTGGAGAATCCCAGGGACGAAGGAGCCTGGTGGGCTGCTGTCTATGGGGTCGCACAGAGTCGGACACGACTGAAGCGACTTAGCAGCAGTAGCAGTAATTCTTAAATGAATGAATGAGTGATAAGGTCAGAGTTGTGATAAGGCCTCAATGTTCCAATGAGGCTCTGCATTTCTCTCCAGACAGTTTTCAGTGTTAACATGGGAGTCACGTTTCTCTCAACTGTAGGCTAAGCCAAACACAGACCAGAAAAGATGCCGAGACAGAAGATGTCATCTGTGTGAGGAAAGGTCTCTGTCCTTCCAGACTTGACGTGGGGTCTGGACCTACACTAAGTTACTCTCGTGTGCCCAAGGATGAAACACCTTGCAGATGGCTGCAAAACGGGGCTTAAACTCTATTCAAACGTTGCTTCTGTAAACTTGAAATAGTGTGGTCAAGAATCAAGACTGGGGTGCAAACTTAAGGAGGTGGGATTGACAACACATGCATTTCCCATGGCTTATATAATTTCTCGAGGGTTCAGATAGTTAGATGGCTCTGAAAATATCCTTGCATTGGCCCTTTGCCTTTTTCAGAGATTTCAGGCTCTTCCTGTCCTTATCTCTGGGAAGGCTCTGTTCGGTCAAGGGTGAAACCTGTACAGAAGGTCCTGGTTCTTCCTGGACATGTCCCCTGCCTCCTGCTGGGTCCCTTAGAGGCTCCAGCCTGTCTCTTATGAGCAGGGCATGTGCTTGTGGCTAAGTGAGGATAAAGGAAGGGATCAGGAGTTAAGAGCAGAGAGGGCTTTGAAGGCCAGAGAGAGAAGCAAAAGGACTTCCTCAAGGTGCTCCACAAGAATGTGGACACAACTTGTGCCTCTGATCCTGCTCTTGGACGCAAGCTTGGCTGCTGGAGCTGGCAGCCCCACCCCCAACCTCATCCGCCAGAGGAGGGGTGGTCAGAAGCCAAGGAGTGGCGTCTACACACTCAGGTCAGAAGGAAAGCTCTGCTTCTGAGGACAGAACCATGGAAGGTTTTATTTTCTGCAGAAGCATTCATCCGCCTCTGTGAGGCACTCGTCAATTGCGTCCTGAGCTTTCCTTCTCCTGGGCAGCACTGTTTAAGCTCAGTTGGTGTATTACGTTGCTTTTCCCTGGCATCTACCTAGAGAAAAGAATTCCTGTCACGAAGCCCCTTGATGATGCAAGGCTGTGGGGATGGCAGGCAGGTGACAAATGGAATGTTAGTGACCGGCCAGGGCATGGCTGTCTGGAGCAGAGCCCCACAGAGACTCTCCAGGAGTTTGTGCACAGTCCAGAGTCCTAACACCTCTGGGGTGACCATGGGGTTGTCATAGACCTGAGGGAGACTGACTGATGGTCCTGGGCGATGTTGCTGTAATGACCTCCGGCTGTCACAGGAGGGGCCGTGGCTTTCAAACATGTGGACAGAAAGCCTTTGGCCACACTGATGTGGGCAATGGCCAGGCATGGGGGTGTTCCCAAAATGACAGGGGTCAGAAAGATCATGATGACATTGAGAGTGACTCCTCAGAGGAATCATGAAAATCATCAGCCCAGAGTCTGTTTCTCAAAGTTGCTTCAGCTTTGATTCCAGCTGGACACATCTGTGCTTTGGATCTAACCTTCCTTCTCTCTCACACAGATGTCCAGCCCCAGACCGCACACTGGCCAGGTGAGAACCCAGCGCCCCATCTCAGAAAGTCCCTTCCCCCCATAATATAAACCAGTCCATGTGGCCCTTCTGGACATGTGGCTTATTCTACCACTGGCAATGTCTGTGCTCAGTAGGGGCTTCTTTTTAGGGACTCAGAAGGCCTTGCAGAGTTTACACTTGCTTTCTGTGTGTGTGTGTGTGTTCAGTTGCTTCAGAAGTGTCTGACTTAGTGTGATCCCATGGACTGTCTCTGCATTGGCAGGTGGACTCTTTCCCACTGTACCACCTGGAAAGCCAAAAAGAACATGGAAGTGAAAGTTGCTCAGTCGTGTCTGACTCTTTTACAACCCCTTGGATTAGACAGTCCATGGGATTCTCCAGGCCAGAATACTGAAGTGGGTAGCCTTTCCTTTCTCCAGGGGATCTTCCTAACCAGGGGTCAAACCCAGGTCTCCCTCATTGCAGGCAGATTCTTAAGCAGCTGAGCCACCAGGGAACCTCAAAAAAAATTTTAATATATATAACTGAATCACTCTGCTGTACACCTGAAGTATTGTTAATCAATCCCATTCCAAAATAAAATAAAAACTTTTAAAAATGAAGTTTTTTTAAGGTAAAGTAAAAAAGAAAGAAAAAGAGAGAAGCCACCTGGGGCAGAGCTGCAAGAATAAGAAGGACCAGGAGGCTGGGTTACCATGGAGATAAATAAAATTTTAATAATGATGGGAAGCAACTTTGCACATGTACTCTTTCCAGGCATTCTCTTCTTCCAGACGGGTGGCCTGTGTTGCATAACCAGGGTAGATCCCCCGAGACAGAAAATCCTGATTCATTAGCATGAGGTCGCCAGGAAATTCTGACACGCGCAAAAGACTTCTGTTTGTTAAGCCAGTGATGGACCTTTCCACTTTCTTTGCAGGGAGGAATGGTTTTAGATCATTTGGATGGTACGTTGTGCATTTTTGGGGTTCCTCCGATTTGAAAATGACATTCATTTTAATTTCCTGTCTTTTGGAGGTTTTGCTCTCCGCCTCGCCTCTCTCCTTTTGGTGGGCATCATTGCCGTCGTCGGCGTTGCCGTCATCCTGGCCTTCCCCAGCCCTGGCCCTTGCCATGGGGCCCAGGCCCCCTGCAGGCAGAAGCGCCGAGCCCCGGAACCTTTCGATGTAGGGTAGGAGCGGCTTGCTCCGCAGGGCTCTCGCCAGCTGCATACGTTCTATGTGCTTGGTGACGTTCAGCCTCTCCCGCCGGGGCATCCTGAACTCCTCCTCCGGGGACACGATCACCTTGGCCGTCCACGTTTTCCCCAGGGGCCCACAGGTGGCGCAAGGAGGGGTGTGTTGCCTTCTATAGTCCACCGCCCGTTTGTAGTCTGAAGACAGTGTCTGTAGTTCCTTGAGCATTTTCCGTTCTTCCTCTTGCTTGTAAGTCAGAAACCTCTGGGCTGCCACGGTGTGAACACCACCTAGACGCTGACAAGTGGGAAAACGTGTGTGAGTAGATCGGTTGTGTCTGACTCTTTGTGACCCCATTGACTAGAGCCTGCCAGGCTCTGCTCCAGGCAAGAATACTGCAGTAGGTTGCCATTCCCTTCTCCAGGGCCAAAGGGCAGGGGGCTGCGGGGTGAGTGGGGAGAGGTGGTGGTTAAAATCTCAAGGGGATTGATGTGTTCATGTGTTTGTTGGTTAGTTTTTTATGATCCATGTGTGGGTGAATTTCTACAGTATTTGTATTTCTCGATCTGATTTATTTCACTTAGTATGGGCTTCCCTGGTGGCTTAGAGGGNAAAAGAGAGAAGCCACCTGGGGCAGAGCTGCAAGAATAAGAAGGACCAGGAGGCTGGGTTACCATGGAGATAAATAAAATTTTAATAATGATGGGAAGCAACTTTGCACATGTACTCTTTCCAGGCATTCTCTTCTTCCAGACGGGTGGCCTGTGTTGCATAACCAGGGTAGATCCCCCGAGACAGAAAATCCTGATTCATTAGCATGAGGTCGCCAGGAAATTCTGACACGCGCAAAAGACTTCTGTTTGTTAAGCCAGTGATGGACCTTTCCACTTTCTTTGCAGGGAGGAATGGTTTTAGATCATTTGGATGGTACGTTGTGCATTTTTGGGGTTCCTCCGATTTGAAAATGACATTCATTTTAATTTCCTGTCTTTTGGAGGTTTTGCTCTCCGCCTCGCCTCTCTCCTTTTGGTGGGCATCATTGCCGTCGTCGGCGTTGCCGTCATCCTGGCCTTCCCCAGCCCTGGCCCTTGCCATGGGGCCCAGGCCCCCTGCAGGCAGAAGCGCCGAGCCCCGGAACCTTTCGATGTAGGGTAGGAGCGGCTTGCTCCGCAGGGCTCTCGCCAGCTGCATACGTTCTATGTGCTTGGTGACGTTCAGCCTCTCCCGCCGGGGCATCCTGAACTCCTCCTCCGGGGACACGATCACCTTGGCCGTCCACGTTTTCCCCAGGGGCCCACAGGTGGCGCAAGGAGGGGTGTGTTGCCTTCTATAGTCCACCGCCCGTTTGTAGTCTGAAGACAGTGTCTGTAGTTCCTTGAGCATTTTCCGTTCTTCCTCTTGCTTGTAAGTCAGAAACCTCTGGGCTGCCACGGTGTGA
This sequence comes from Neotragus moschatus, assembly GCA_006410615.1. NCBI lineage: Eukaryota > Metazoa > Chordata > Mammalia > Artiodactyla > Bovidae > Neotragus > Neotragus moschatus. The sequence goes on along the minus strand of SJYA01002945.1, from coordinate 272,903 downwards.
ACACCACCTAGACGCTGACAAGTGGGAAAACGTGTGTGAGTAGATCGGTTGTGTCTGACTCTTTGTGACCCCATTGACTAGAGCCTGCCAGGCTCTGCTCCAGGCAAGAATACTGCAGTAGGTTGCCATTCCCTTCTCCAGGGCCAAAGGGCAGGGGGCTGCGGGGTGAGTGGGGAGAGGTGGTGGTTAAAATCTCAAGGGGATTGATGTGTTCATGTGTTTGTTGGTTAGTTTTTTATGATCCATGTGTGGGTGAATTTCTACAGTATTTGTATTTCTCGATCTGATTTATTTCACTTAGTATGGGCTTCCCTGGTGGCTTAGAGGGTAAAGCATCTGCCTGCAATGCAGGAGACCCAGGTTTGATCCCTGGGTTAGGAAGATCCCCTGGAGAAGGAAATGGGAACCCACCCCAGTATTCTTGCCTGGAGAATCCCATGGACGGAGGAGCCCACCAGGTTGCAAAGAGTCAGACATGACCGAGCGACTTCACTTCACTTAGTATGATACCATCAAGGGTTAGTAAAGGGGAGAAAACAAGAGTAGTGGTTACCAGAGAAGGAAGAGTCGGGAGGGGAAGGGAAAAAAGGGAAAAGGAGATGAGCTGCAAGGTTACGGAGAAAACTAAATTTTGGTGGGGAGCACACGTAGGACACAGAGAAATATGAAACCCAATATTGTACACATGACGCTGATGTAATTGCTGAGTCCTGCTGTAGGCCACAGAAGCAGAGACCAGAACCAAAGCCAACTGGGCCCCTTTGTAACCTTAACAAAGTTAACTGAGCCCCTTTGTAACCCTACCAAAGCCAACCGGGCCCCTTTGTAACCTTAACAAAGTTAACTGGGCCCATTTGTAAACTTACCAAAGCCAACTGGGCCACTTTGTAGCCTTGCCAAAAGTCCTCTTGATCATCACTAACAAGCTTCCTGATTCCCAGTGAGGCAAAGATGCCCACTCCAATAAATACCCTGTCGCACCCCAATTACCTAATGCCAAACTTCCAGCAGGAACTGTCTTTGTCTTGAGGCTATAAAAATCAGCTATTAACTCATGAAAGAGGTCAACTCTCCCTGGCTTGTCAGGAGTTGTCAGCCTGTTGCACTTGAAGTGCCCACTTTATCTCTGCTATTTTTTTTTTTTTTTTTTTTTTATAAACGCACTCCTTTCTGCAGTACTCTGTGTCTGGAAATTCTTTCCCCACCTGCTCTTGGACTACCTCAACAACAATGTTCTAAATCAATGTTACCTCAACAACAACAAAAACACAAAAATATAACATTTATGATAGATAATTTTTAAAAAGTTCTCAATGGGACAGGAGCGAAGGACACTCACAGAACGAATTATCTAGTGGCTCCCTTGCCCTCCATCCGTGAGGGTGCCCGAGACCCTGTATAGTGAGAATAAGGGTAGGTCTTTGGGAACAGATGAGCCTGGGTTCAAATCTGACTCTCCGTCTCACCTACTATGAGTCTGAGAGAACTGTTCTGCTCTTACAGGCCCCTGTGAGGTCTCCGTAAGAAAACATATATGAAAGCAACTGGCGCAAGATAAGGGCTCAAGAAAAGGCCGCTTCCATGATTTGCTATCACTAGTAGTTACAGTCCTGCTTGGGACTTTGTAATAAGAGAGTATTTTGCTTTTGCTAGGCAGATATGGAAGCCACTAGTTAACTCAGCCAACTCTCCTCCAGTTCTTGGGAGACTCACCCCTGTGTTGCTTGTGGTTTTTTGAAACTCTGACTCTCCTAGCCTAACTGCCTGGATTCTGTGTGGCCTCCCTGTGTACCAATTTCACAGCACTTACTAGGATCTCTTTCTCCAAGGGGGAGTATTTCCCGAGGGCAATGCGTGGGTCTGACTTGTAGAATTTGGTCCATATCCTGGAAGGCAGAGAGGTGTATTAGAACTTGGAAATGGTCTTCCTAGTTTTGCCTTTTGGAGTGGGAAATCTCACAGAGGGTGATGCTTCGTTGATCAGGATAAGGCCTCTGTGATCTCGGTTTCTATAGCCACAGGGTGGGCTCTTCCATTTGGCTTCAAATCTGACATGGGTGGGAGTGAGTGCACCAGAAGCACAGGTTACACTCACCCCAGTGGTGAAGCAGAGGATAGATCGCCTTGGGAGGACAGGGACTCTTTGTTCAGGAAGGAATCGCTTATATTGAATACTCGCATCGGTATTCCATTCTTATTTAACTTCCCCTCTGTAGTCATCCTTTCTTGGGCCCCTGAATCTCTAGACCTCTGTTTTCCAATCTTCGGACAGCCATTCTCCCATTCTCTGATCATACTCTGGCTCCAGGCTAGGATGGGAGGTGTCAGTGCCTGGAGTTTCTTTCTAAGACAGCTTTAATGTGAACCCAAATGACAGTCACAAACACCTTGCATCATAACTGGCCTACATGGCAGCTATTGTGAGGTCTGAATTTAGACATCAAATGATCCCCTGGGGGTGAAATGGACATACACCACCATGGTCTTGATATATTGGAGTCCAGAGGAATAGAGTGGGCAGAGAAGTGTAGCTGGGAGATTATCTGACCACGTCAATGCCACTTATAAGCCAATAAAGACTGTTCAATTCTTCCTGAATGAACACTCATCACCTGAAGTCTCTCCCTGGTATTGGCTTGCCTCTCCAATCTTAGTTCCTCATGCTCCATCCATGAACTCTATTCAGGTTCTTGGAATCAGCTTCTAGACATGTTCCCCTCATGTCTCAAATACCCCTCTCTGCCTTAACAACTTGCTTATCTTTTAGGGCCCGGCTTACCTGGAAATATCTCTGAGAAATACTGTTAGTGCAAAAATCAAGGCACAAAAGTATATAAATTGTAGACAACCTTTTTGTATTGGAAAGGAAAAAATAAGCATGTATACTTTCATTTGCATAAAGAAACACTAGAATAATTCATGCAAAAAATGTCATAAATGGTTATCAGTAGTGGGTACCTGGCAGACATGGATAAGGTGGTAATGAGTCTTTTCATTGTGTACATTATTGTTTTGTACAGTATTGTTTAGAACCATGTGAGCCTATTACCTTTTGAAAAAAAATGATTTTAAAAAGTAAAGAAGCAGCTCACGGAAGACAATGTCTCTGACAAGTGCTGGTCCTGAAGCTTTCCTTTGCTTCTACCAGAAAACACCCATAAGTGGGGATATGTCCAGGGCTCATGCTCACAACAGCCATCTAAAACACACCAATGCTCCTCTCCCATACTGAGGCAATTTCAGTTCCCCTAGAACAGCTGTGAACCTGGAAATCAGCAGCCAGAGCCATGGAGCGGTATAGAGAGTGCCTCTTGCCCTGTATGCATTGACTCACACATTTGTCCTACACACAGCAGTTTGCACAACCCACACAACACCTGGCATATTGGGTGCACTCCATAAATATTTGTGGAACAACCGATGAATGGTACATGATAGAATATTAAGGGCTGGGACTTTCCTGGTGGTCCAGAGGCCAAGACTGCACTCCCAGTGCAGGTAGGTTCCCTGGTCAGGGAACGAGATCCCACACTCTTCAGCTAAGAATTTGCCTGCCTCAACTAAAGATCCCACTGGCCACAGTGAAGACTGAAGATTGTGCTACATCTAAGACTTGACATAGCCAAAAAAATAAATATTAAATAAAAAGATTATTATGGATCTCGGTTCAGATGGTAAAAATATCCACCTGCAATGCAGGAGATCTGGGTTCAATCCCTGGGTTAAGAAGATCCCCTAGAGGAGGGCATGGCAACCCACTCTAGTATCCTGGCCTGGAGAATCCCTATAAAAAGAGGAGCCTGGTAGGCTGCAGTCCAGGGGTCAGCAAAGGACCAGACACGACTGACCAACTAAGCATGGCACACATCAAAAAAATCAAGTCTTAGTCAAATTTAATGGGATGTAATGTGATATTTTTTAAAAGATCATGCAAAACTTATATAGGGTATGATCTGGATGTGTCATACAACAGTATTCAAGAAGAAAAAGGACTAGAAGGAAAAACACAGAGATATGAGCAGTGGACTGTGGGCTAGTGGGGGATGTTCTAGGACTGGCCACGAACCTGCAGCCTGGTCCCATCCAGGTATTGAGATGGAGTAGCTATGGCCTTAGCTCAGCGGGTTCAGGTAGAAAAAGGTGGCACAGCACCTCCAGGCTTCAGAGAGACAGTGATAAAGGGCACCCTGCCTTGCTGCCCAGAAATGGTGTCACCATGACTACGGTAGGTTTGGGGTGGAAACTGGAAAAAGAGAGAAATTTATTTTAAGAAATTAGCTTACATGATTGTAGAGGCTGGAAGGTCCAAAATCTGCCGGCCTTGTCCAGCAGGCTGAAGACTCTGGTAGAGCCCATGTAGAGGTTCAAGACCACTGGGAGAATTGCCTCTTGTTCAAGGGACATAAGTCTTCAGTCTATTCACGCCTTTAGCTGATTGGATGAGGCCTACCCACATTATGGAGCAACAGGCAATCTGCTTTACTCAAAGTTTGCTGATTTAAATATCAGCCTCATTGAAAAACACTCTCACATAAATATCCAGAGTAGTGGATCTGACCAAAGCATGACTGGGCATACATGTGTGCTAAGTTGCTTCGGTCTTGTCTGATCTTTGCAGCCCTATGGACTGTAGGCTCCTCTGTCCATGGGATTTTCCAGGCAAGAATACTGGAGCGGGTAGCCATGCCCCCTTCTGGGGATCTAACCATGGTCTCCTGCACTGGCTGACAGGCAGATTCTTTACCACTAGCGCCACCTGGGAAGCCCTGGCTGGCACTATGGCCCAGCCAAGTCAACACATGAAAGTAACCCTCAAATCTATTTCTAAGTATTAAGTTTTAATGATCTGCTTAATTTTTGAATAGCTTTTTAATATCAGAGTTTTTGTTTTTGTACATAGTTTTGCCCATTTTTGAACTTCGTATTAACAGATTCGTACAGTATGAATTCTTTCATACCTGCATGTCCCCTCAAGGTTGTATTTTTCAGACTCTGCTGTTGTTGTGCTTGTAGTTCAATCATTTTCATTGTCACGTAGCATGATCGTCTTCTTTGTTAAAGTCTTCTGTTGCTTACACTTGGATTTTGTACTTTGGGGAGCGTAAGTGTACAGGTTTTCTTGCAGTCACTCTGTTGGGTGCATGCCTAAGAGTGAAATTAGCAAGCCCTGGGATATGTGTAACTTCAGTTTCCTAGAGAATTCTCATCTCTGTTCAAAAATGTCTGTATAATTCACCATCCCACCAATAATGTATGAGAATTCCTTCTTGCCAGCACCAGTGGGTATGTTGTGATGTCACTGTGGCTTTAATTTTTACTTTTTCTGACTACAAAGGAAGTCAAATACTTTTTCTATTGCCCATAAGAGATTACCCTTAGTGAAATGCCTATTCAGGACTTTTGTCCATTTTTCCCTAGTAATTGCTTTTCTTATCGACATGTACAACTTCTTTACATATTCTTTGTATAAGCCCATTGCCAGTAAAATATATTGCAAATATCTGCTCCGACTGTTGACTAGCCTCATCCCTTTCTTAAAAATGCCTTTTGGGGGTGCGAAGAGTTGGGAGATTGGGACTGACATATATACACTATTTGTACTGTGTATAAAACAGAAAACTAATGAGAATCTAGTGTCTAGCACGGGGAACTCTACTCAAAGCTCTATGGCAACCTAAATGGGAAGGAAATGCAAAAAAGAGTGGATACATGTACGTGTGTAACTGACTCACTTCTCTGTACAGCAGAAATCAACACAACATTGTAAAGCAACTATACTCCACCAAAAATTAATTTTAAAAATATACACACTAGTATATATAAGACAGAAGACCAACAGGGAAGTCTACTCAATATTCTGTAATAGCACATACGGGAAAAGAATCTGAAAAAGAACGGATACACATATATAGATAATTGACCCATTTAGCTGTACATCTGAAACTAATGCAGCATTCTAAACCAACTATGCTCTAATAGAAAATTAAGTTTAAAAAGATGTCCTTTGAGGAGACGCCCTTCCTCCAGGGTGGGGAGCGGATGCTGCACTTTGCTGGGGCAGCCATGTAGTGATANCTCTCCACCATGACCCATCCGTCTTGGGTGGCCCCACACGGCATGGCTTAGTTTTATTGAGTCAGACAAGGCTGTGGTCTGTGTGATTAGACTGACTAGTTTTCTGTGATTATGGTTTCAGTGTGTCTGCCCTCTGATGCCCTCTCACAACACCTACCGTCTTACTTGGATTTCTCTTACCTTGGGCGTGGGGTATCTCTTCACGGTTGCTCCAATCTCCTAGAAAGGTCTTCTAGGCCAGTGATTCTCCAAAATGTATGTGTATATAAACCCCCTGGCAAGTGTTAGTCGCTCAGTCGTGTCCAATTCTATGGACTGTAGCTCACCGGGCTCCTCTGTCCATGGGATTCTCCAGGCAAGAATCCTGGAGTGGATTGCCATGTCCTTCTCCAGGGGATCTTCCCAACCCAGGGATCAAACCCAGATCTCCCGCATTGCAGGCAGATTCTTTACATTTGAGCTATCTGGGAAGTCCATATGAACCTCCTAGAGAGCTTATTAAAATGAAGTCACTGACACATCAGTTCAGTTCAGTTCAGTTCAGTGGCTCAGTCATGTCCGACTCTTTGTGACCCCATGAATCTCAGCATGCAGGCCTCCCTGTCCATCACCAACTCCCAGAGTTCACTCAAACTTACATCCATCAAGTCAGTGATGCCATCCAGCCATCTCATCCTCTGTTGTCCCCTTCTCCTCTTGCCCCCAATCCCTCCCAGCATCAGAGTCTTTTCCAGTGAGTCAACTCTTCACATGAGGTGGCCAAAGTACTGGAGTTTAAGCTTTAGCTTCATTCCTTCCAAAGAACACCCAGGTACTGACACATAGAAGACACTCAATAAATACCTGTGGAATGAGAGCAAGAAACTCAGCTGAGATAGCACTGTAAAGTGAAGCAGGGAGCTCTGGGCCATAGAGCGGCATGATGTCCTTCTGTGGGCTGGGGTGTAAAGGGAGGGGCCACAGGTTGACTGAACACAGCCCTCAGCTCCTGACAGTGTGCATCTCTAGGGTTCGTTTCCGGTTGTCTGGTTGAATCCCTTAGGTGAGGCCACATCATTGCGTATAGGAGGTGGAGGCATCTTCCTGAAAGCATCAGGGGTGAGCCCAGTCCTCTGGCAAGAAACGGGTACATGGAAGAAAGGCTTTAAGCTGAAAGAATTACTGCCACTCTCCAGCTCTTACTCTCCTGCATCTAGATCTTGGAAAGGTCTAACCACTCTTGACAGTGGCCCTGGTGGTGAGGAAAAGATGGCTTCTACCACAGGGAGCCAGCTCGGAGCAAAGTCAGGAGCCAGGCTGGGAGCCCCATCACGGCGGCCAGAGATAAGCTGAACCTCGTGGCTCCATGTGCTTTCCTGATTATGTCTACTTCCCTGAAGGGCGAGCCAGAGCTCCGACTGCTCCAGTCTGGTCTCGGTCTAGAGTTACACTGGGGCTGCGGGGAGGGGTGGTGGGGCGGGAGGGTGGACTGTGCCTTGGAGGCCAGGACCCTGGGATCAGCAGTGGTTAGTGAGACCCCTCTCAAGGGGAAGCAGAGATCCAGGGAAGAGCACCTGGGGGCAGTCCCTGAGATCCACACTCTCCATCCTGGCCAGTCCCTTCCCTGCCCACCTTGGGGAAATCTGGGCTGGATCTGATCTGTCTGTAGGTGAAGTGACACCTGCCCTAAGGACCCATCAGGAGGGCAGGAGGGGTGGGCACTCCATATAGGGGAAAGAGCAAAGCCAGAGAGAGCCTATGAGTTCACAGAACTGTTGGCAGAAAAGGACATGTGGGGATAGGACAAGGGGCAGCCAGGAAAGGATGCAGGCAGAGACTAGAAGAGCCTGTCAGGGCATGCAGACAAGCTGGCACTTCCTGAGGAGTGAGACTAGCATTACAACTTCCTTTGAAGGAGGTGGCATGCTTAACAGATTAGTTCTTTAAAAACAACTTTATCAGGATAAACTTTTGTTTTTGTTTAGTAGCTGTTATGTCCAACTCTTTTGCAACCCCATGGATGGTAGCCCGCCAGATTCCTCTGTCTATGGCATTCTCCAGGCAAGAATACTGGAGTGGATTGCCATTCCCTTCTCCAGGGGATCTTGCAGACCCAGGGATTGAACCTGTGTCTCCTGCTTAGCAGGCAGATTCTTTACCACTGAGTAATCAGTGGAAAGCCCCAGAGTAAACTTTATCCACCATAAAATTTGCCTGTTTTAGACATGTCATTCACTGATTTTTAATAAGTTTACTGAATTGTATGATTGCCTTCACAATTCAGTTTTGGAATGTCTCCCCCAAAAGATCTCTCCTGCCCATTTACAGTTAATCCTCTGGAAGCCAGCAGTCTGCTGGTCTACTTTCTGTCTCTACAAATTTGCATTCAAGTACTTTCTTTTTGAAGTGATCCTTTTCCAGTATTCTGGCCTGGAGGATTCCCTGGACGGTATAGTCTGTGGGGTCACAGAGTCGGACATGACTGAGTGACTTTCAGTTCACTTGACTTCACTTTCTGTCTTTCAGCTGCAGAGTGCGTTGGGTGTTTTGTTGCCCCTCCGTCAGCACTGGTGAGAGACGCGCTCCGTCGTGTCCGACTCTTTGCAACCCCGTGGACTGTAACCTACCAGGCTTCTCCGTCCATGGGATTCTCCAGGCAAGAATACTGGGGTGGGTTGCCATTTCCTTCTTCAGGGGATCTTCCCGACCCAGGGATTGAACCTGGGTCTCCCGCCTTGCAGGCAAACGCTTTAACCTCTGAGCCACCACGGAAGCCCCGTCAGCACTGGAGGCACTGCTAAATCCTGGCTCATGAAACCGGAAGTACTAGCCTGGGATAATGTCTGAGCTCACTCTGAGAGCCAGGCTGCGGATGGTCCTACCTTACCCTTACTCCAGCTTAGCAGTTCCGAGACTCCATGGGATTACAGGGGAGGGTGTGAACTGTGGTTTCCCTTATCTTTAAATAACAACTTCCTCTGTTAGCCTGGCGTGAAGATGGCGCCAGACAAACCAGACGTTGATTCTGCTGGTCCCACTGCAACCAGACAAGGCAGGAGGCGGGGGGATGGGCAGCCTTCCTGTATTGAGAGTGCTCCTTCTTGCCTGTCACTCCTTGTGAAATCTGGACATAGACAGAATAGGAGAAAAGACCCTCCTTGCTGGGCCACACCAAGTCAAGTCTGTAGGCTGTGATGTTCCTTTCTCTCCCACGAAGGTGGGAAATGGGAAGAGGATGGGGAAGGGTATGACTAAGCAGGGTCTAGGCTCCATTCCTGTCTTGTGTCCCAGCCCTGCTGACATCTGACTCAGCTCTGTCCCCCATCTGGGTTGCTACATACCCCACCTGAGAGGTAAACAGGCAAAAAGAGGATGTCAGAGGAAAGGAGTTGGCCATGTCTGGGAGGTACATCCCAGCTGGTTCACCAGAGGCAAGGCTCACAGGGTGCTCATCTGACCTGTGGAGACTTAGAGAAAAAGACAGAAAGAGGAGTCACTCAAGACCATGTGGTCTAATAGCAGATCTGAGTCCCTAGGGCAATGAGAATCGGTTTTTAAAAAGAGAGAGACGATGAACTTTTAAGTGCAAATGAGAAAAACAAATCATTTTCGTCCTCTAGCTAAGGCACTGTGCACCCCGGCAGTGGAAACCCAGGGCTGCTGATACGACCAAAGCCCTTACGTCAGTTCAAGGTTCTGCTTACACCAAGAGTGCCCCGTACAGATGAGCCAAGAAGGGAAAGAGCCCCGTCTTCTTCATCATTTTGAGAGGGAAACTACAGCTTCTGGCGAAGGGATTTGTCCCAGGTTCAGGTCTCAGCTCTCCCCCTCCCGTTCTGCGGATGCTTGACCTATAACAGGAAAAGGATCTGAAAAAGAGGGGATATGACAATCTATGGATGTGTAACTGATTCACTTTGCTGTGCAGCAGAGAGTAACACAACATCGTAAATCAACTATACTCCAATAAAAAAAAAAAGTTTTCTAAGTGAGACGTGGCCAAGATGCAGCAGAGAAGGAATGATAGGGAAACTGGGAATCAACTTACAAGAGAGCTCAGCCCAGTGCTCTGTGCTGACCTAGAGGGGTGGGATGATGGGGGTGGGAGGGGGACTCAGGAGGGAGGGGATATATGTCTAAATATGGCCGATTCACGTTGCCATACAGCAGAAGCTAACATTACATTATGAAGCAATTATAATCCAGTTTTTAAAAATTGTGGGTTTTTTTGTTTTTTGTTTTTTTTAATTTTGAGAAGGCAGCCACGGCCCCCAAAAGAAAACAGCTCTCCCTACACAGAGAGAAGTTACAAATACAAATGATTTTGCGTTTTGGGGTCTTGACTTTCAGGAAGTGCCATTTGTGAATCTGGAAAAGAAGACAACAGGAAAGGACTCACAGAAGCTGTCTCTACTGTCAACATAGTAAACAGGGCTCTCTGCGCTGTTGCGCCGGGTCTCTGGGCAGCCCCCTACTCATTCTTCCTCAGGAGGTCCTTTGATGGAGTTTTACAGACAAAGAAGTTGGCTACTTTGGGGGAAAGTTTCAATGATTTGCCCAAGGTCACACTATTTAAAACTAGAAAAACAAAACCCCCACCAATCTCAGTATAATCTGAGGTTAGAGTCTCTCCAGGAAATGATGAGGTGCTGAATGGATACAGATCAGTCTGATAAAGAGATTAAATCTGAACAGGAAGCTAAGGAAATTCACACAAGAAAATGGCGAGAAGCAAGGGTTTAGCAGCCCCAAAGTCACCACCTCTAAACCACAGGTCTGGTCTGAAATAAGGAATGCCACCAAGATTAGCAATAACAATTAACACCCACAGAGCATTCACGGATAGGCAACAGTCTATGAACGATACATGCCTTAAAATATTTAAATACTTTAAATATGCATGTTTATTTAAAACAATATTAATGAGAGTTCTAGAAGGCATTTGCTTCCAAAACAAAGCATATTAAGAGCTTTAGCAATCTGCTATGATGGTGTGTGTGTGTGTGTGTGTGTGTGTGTGTGTGCTCGGTCATGTCCGACTCTTTGCAACTCTACGAATTGTAGGCCACCAGGTTCCTCTGTCCGTGGAATTTTCCAGGCAAGAATACTGGAGTGGGTTGCCTTTTTCTAGTCCAGGGAGATCGTCCCAACCCAGGGATCGAACCTGCACCTCTCGCGTCTCCTGCATTGGCAGGTGGATTCTTTACCACTGTGCCACCTGGGAAGCATAATCTACTATGATAGGCCAGATGATAACAGAAAGGTTGTAACCTTGCCACAGGGCATATCCAGGGTTGCTGAGTAGGTGTATTTCTGTGTTTATGTTTCGTGTAGGGAAGGTCTGAACTCGGGAAATGGGCTGGGATTCCAGGTGGTTCTACTCACCAGTAAGAAAGATCTACAATCTTTCTATGATGGTACAACTGCATATAGCAATCCCTGGTGGCTCAGATGGTAAAGAGTCTGCCTGCAGCGTAGAAGACCCGGGTTCGATCTCTGGGTGGGGAAGATCCTATGGAGAAGGAAATGGCAACCCACTCCAATATCCTTGCCTGGAGAATCCCATGGACAGAGAAGCCTGGTGGGCTAAAACTCACAGGGTTGCAAAGAGAAAGATATGACTGAGCGACTTCATTTCACTGATGGAAGACCAGCCCTGCGGGCAAGTCTCAATTCTCAACCATCTTCCGTTTTTCTAGAAATTTCACCAGGTATNGAGGATCCTGGTAGGCTACAGTCCAAGGGCTGCAAAGAGTCAGACACGACTGAGCGACTTCACTCACTCAAAACTGCAGTCCTCGTACAGCACGGGGAACTCTGCCCAGTGCTCTGTGCTGACCTAAAGGGGTGGGAGGATGGGGGTGGGAGGGGGACTCAGGAGGGAGGGGATATATGTCTAAATATGGCCGATTCACGTTGCCATACAGCAGAAGCTAACATTACATTATGAAGCAATTATAATCCAGTTTTTAAAAATTGTGGGTTTTTTTGTTTTTTGTTTTTTTTAATTTTGAGAAGGCAGCCACGGCCCCCAAAAGAAAACAGCTCTCCCTACACAGAGAGAAGTTACAAATACAAATGATTTTGCGTTTTGGGGTCTTGACTTTCAGGAAGTGCCATTTGTGAATCTGGAAAAGAAGACAACAGGAAAGGACTCACAGAAGCTGTCTCTACTGTCAACATAGTAAACAGGGCTCTCTGCGCTGTTGCGCCGGGTCTCTGGGCAGCCCCCTACTCATTCTTCCTCAGGAGGTCCTTTGATGGAGTTTTACAGACAAAGAAGTTGGCTACTTTGGGGGAAAGTTTCAATGATTTGCCCAAGGTCACACTATTTAAAACTAGAAAAACAAAACCCCCACCAATCTCAGTATAATCTGAGGTTAGAGTCTCTCCAGGAAATGATGAGGTGCTGAATGGATACAGATCAGTCTGATAAAGAGATTAAATCTGAACAGGAAGCTAAGGAAATTCACACAAGAAAATGGCGAGAAGCAAGGGTTTAGCAGCCCCAAAGTCACCACCTCTAAACCACAGGTCTGGTCTGAAATAAGGAATGCCACCAAGATTAGCAATAACAATTAACACCCACAGAGCATTCACGGATAGGCAACAGTCTATGAACGATACATGCCTTAAAATATTTAAATACTTTAAATATGCATGTTTATTTAAAACAATATTAATGAGAGTTCTAGAAGGCATTTGCTTCCAAAACAAAGCATATTAAGAGCTTTAGCAATCTGCTATGATGGTGTGTGTGTGTGTGTGTGTGTGTGTGTGTGTGTGTGTGCTCGGTCATGTCCGACTCTTTGCAACTCTACGAATTGTAGGCCACCAGGTTCCTCTGTCCGTGGAATTTTCCAGGCAAGAATACTGGAGTGGGTTGCCTTTTTCTAGTCCAGGGAGATCGTCCCAACCCAGGGATCGAACCTGCACCTCTCGCGTCTCCTGCATTGGCAGGTGGATTCTTTACCACTGTGCCACCTGGGAAGCATAATCTACTATGATAGGCCAGATGATAACAGAAAGGTTGTAACCTTGCCACAGGGCATATCCAGGGTTGCTGAGTAGGTGTATTTCTGTGTTTATGTTTCGTGTAGGGAAGGTCTGAACTCGGGAAATGGGCTGGGATTCCAGGTGGTTCTACTCACCAGTAAGAAAGATCTACAATCTTTCTATGATGGTACAACTGCATATAGCAATCCCTGGTGGCTCAGATGGTAAAGAGTCTGCCTGCAGCGTAGAAGACCCGGGTTCGATCTCTGGGTGGGGAAGATCCTATGGAGAAGGAAATGGCAACCCACTCCAATATCCTTGCCTGGAGAATCCCATGGACAGAGAAGCCTGGTGGGCTAAAACTCACAGGGTTGCAAAGAGAAAGATATGACTGAGCGACTTCATTTCACTGATGGAAGACCAGCCCTGCGGGCAAGTCTCAATTCTCAACCATCTTCCGTTTTTCTAGAAATTTCACCAGGTATCACCAACATCTTGCCGTGGAACTCCCTGTATGTTTCATAAAATGTAGAGTATGACCCCTAACTATCTCCTCCTGCCTGGAAATGTGACGGTTCTCTATTTGGAAGTACCCCTGCTTGCTTTCCTTGGGCTTGCAAGTGTCTGTGTGAAACCCTGGCCTTTTTCCACCAATTGAAACCCAGCTTAAGAGTTGTTTGTAAGGGCCTGAGTTTCCTCCATATCATGAGAGGATGTTCTTTCTCTGAACTTCCCCAGAAACCCATTGCCCCACTGGGGACTTACCTAGGGAGGAAGCACGTTCTTTTGCAAAGGCTGAACCCAACTGAGCACGCATAAAAAGATTGTGTAAGTCACGGTGTACAAATATGAAACCATCTTATCTTAAAACGCTAGTTGGCAAAGCATTGCCTAGAGATCCTAGAACTCCCATGGCGGGTAAGAGGGAAGGAGTTACAGTCTATCTCCTTTAGGATCTAACCCCAAGAAGAGCACGTGTTCATGATCTTTCCGCTGTGTGTACTGGAACAGAGTCCTGGGAACAAACCTGAATGGCCAGGGTAGAGAATCCCAAATTGGCAAAAGGCGCTCTTACTCAAGTTGTGCAAGGCTTTGCCTCTTTTTCATTGAAAAGTCCATCAATTCTATAAGTGGGAAATTAATGGTTAATATTTTTTTAATACTAGTGTTCAAAGCAAAAGCCATCCATGGAGTGTCCCCATGGTTGCTGGCTTCACCATCCACTTCTGCTTTGTCCCTCCGATCCTTGCAGTCATAGGCGGGGCTTCAGCTTCTTGTAGCTGTGCACTGTCGCCCGCTAAGGTGCCCTCATGGCAGCCTCCACCACCCCACCATCACCCCATCTCCTCAGTCAGTGATGGAGCCCTCAATAGCAGCTATAGACACTGCTGTGACTGTGGCCACTTGAGAGGGAGCAGTCAGTGCGTCTTCTCCAGCTTTGCTGTCACTGCACCCAACTGCAGGCACTGTCGGTGGGCACTTGAAGTATCAGGCACGTCTGATGTGGCGTCCAGAAGTGGACTTATCCCGGCAAGGAGGCCAACTGGCCGGGCAGCAAGAAGGATAAAGAGGATGGAGGGGGTGCTTTGAGGACGGTGATGTCAAGAGATGGGTCGATAGCAAAGCAGATGAGTGCATTCATGACCCTGAGAGCCCCCAGGAGGCCAATCGAGCTTCGAGGAGGGATGAGGGGAGGAGAGGCCAGAAATGCAGGTGAAGAGTCATGAGGTGGCACGGTGGTGCAGACGTACCATTTGGTCTTGGATGGCTTTCGCCTGTAATTGAGGATTTTGTATTTGCAGCTGTGTGTTTTGACTTTGCTGATGACAATAAAGACTTCAGCCTTGTCTGTGCCGGCTGCCCATTCAGTCCATGCCATGTGTCGTGAGCTGAACTGTCTTCATCCCATAAGTCGAAGTCCTGACCCCTAGGACCTTAGAAGGTGACCTTATTTGGACACAGCACCTTTATAGAGGTAATTGAGTTAAAATGAGTCATTACAGTGGGTACTAATCCAATAGGACCAGGATCTTTCTAAAAAGGGGAAATCTGGAGGCAAACAGGCACACAGGAAGAACACAAACCAAGGGAAAAGGCAGAGACTGAGGTTGTGCTTCTACAAGAAAAGGAACAAAAAGTACAGGTGAATCTACTTGCAAAGCAGAATTAGAGACAGACATAGAGAACAAATGTATGGACACCAAGAGGGGAAAGGAAGGGTGGGATGAATGGGAAGATTGGGATTGACATATACACAACTACTTTGTATAAAGGCTGAGTGCCGAAGAATTGATGCTTTTGAGCTGTGGTGTTGGAGAAGACTCTTGAGAGTCCCTTGGACAGCAAGACAGCCAACCAGTCCAACCTAAAGGAAATTAGTCCTGAATATTCATTGGAAGGACTGATGCTGAAGCTGAAACTCCAATACTTTGGCCACCTGATGCGAAGAGCTGATTCATTTGAAAAGACCCTGATGCTGGGAATGATTGAAGGCAGGAGGAGAAGGGGATGATAGAGGATGAGATGGTTGGACGGCATCACCGAGACAATGGACATGGGTTTGAGCAAGCTTTGAGAGGGTGACGGACAGGGAAGCCTGATGTACTGCAGTCTATGATGTCGTAAAGAGTCGGACATGACTGAGTGACTGAACTGAACTGAATGAGAACTGCTGCTGTTGCTGCTAAGTCACTTCAGTCATGTCCGACTCTATGCGACCCCATAGATGGCAGCCCACCAGGCTCCTCCGTCCCTGGGATTCTGACTGCAGAGCAATAACCTACTCAGTGCTCCGTGGTGACCTAAAATGGAAAGAAATCCAAAAATAAGGGGTTATATGTGTATGTGTACCTGACTCACTTTGCTGTACAGCAGAAAATAAGACAACCTTGTAAAGCAACCATACTCCAATAAAATTTTTTTTGTTTGCCAGTAAGCCACCAAAATCTAGGGGAAATTCATAAACAGATTCTTCCTGATAGTCTTCAGAAAAAAAAAAAAAAAAAACCCTGCCAACAACTTAACCTCATCTCCAGCCTGAAGAACTGTGAGACAATAAATCTCACAATTTACTATTGTTTAAGCCACTTCGTTAGTGGTACTTCATTATAGCATCCCTAGCAAACTAAGACTTCATAAAGTTCCCACCTACAAACTGTGCCCAAATAGAACTCACGTTCTACCAGGAAATTGTTGATCTTGGTAAAGAGCATGCTTGTCTCAACCAACGTCTGTTAGATAAGGGGATAAAGTCCTCATTGTAGCATAAAAGCCTGGAGAAGGTGAATTCAAAAGAAACCAAGAGCTGAAGAGAGAACTGCTTGAGGGAAGAAGGAGAAGGCAAAGCTGGAGGAGAGAAGGTTGAAAGAAAAGATGATTCATGTTGACGTGTGGCAGAGCCAATACAATGTTGTAAAGTAATTAGCCTCCAATTAAAATAAATAAATTTTTTTAAAAAAAGAAAAGATGTTCTTGCAAGAGTGGTTCTTGACCCCGGTTGCATATTAGATTCACCTGGGGAGGTACAGTGATGTGAGAGGCTATACCAGTCACATCAGAACCNAGAGCCAATACAATGTTGTAAAGTAATTAGCCTCCAATTAAAATAAATAAATTTTTTTAAAAAAAGAAAAGATGTTCTTGCAAGAGTGGTTCTTGACCCCGGTTGCATATTAGATTCACCTGGGGAGGTACAGTGATGTGAGAGGCTATACCAGTCACATCAGAACCTGGGTTGTGGGACCCAGACATCAGTATTTTGTAAAGATCTCCAGTGTGCAGATCTCTCTGACTCCAATGTGCAGCCAAGGTTGACAACTATCGTCTGGAGAGTCCCTCGGTTTTGGTAAACTGTGTTTTAAAATGTTTCAAAACACAGTTCTGAGACATGCTGAAACTGTTCCACTGCTCCCGAATAGCCCAGAATCGTGTTTTCAGATGTCGGTGAGCCTATGATTTTCACAGTGGTATTTTCTGTTGAACCTAATGGCATTTCACAAATGAAGTGCTGAAAGATAAAATGAGGCCAGCCTAGGAATTTGAGATGATATGTACACACTGGTATAATTAAAATGGATAACCAACAAGGTCCTGCTGTATTAGCACAGGGAACTCTGCTCAGTGTCATGTGGCAGCCTGGATGGAAGGGGAGTTTGGGAGAGAACAGTTACATGTTTGTGTGTGACTTAGTCCCTCTGCTGTCCATCTGAAACTAGCACAACATTGTTTAATCGGCTATACTCTGATATAAAATAAAAAGTTAAAAAAAATGTTTTAAAAAATGAGGCCAGCCCCACTCATTCTGGTTTCTTCTCCAGAGGAACAGACAAGACAGGCTGAGTGGTGCGTCAACCTGCCCAGGAGAAAAGGAAAGAAGGCCACTTGGAAAAGTGACAGGAGGCAGTAAAAATGCAAAGGACATGGAAATGTTTGAGCAGTGAGTAACTGAGCTTCCCTTTGGGCTTTCCTGGTAGCTTAGATGGTAAAGAATCTGCCTGTAATGCAGGAAACCCAGGTTCGATCCCTGGGTTGGGAAGATCCCCTGGAGAAGGAAATGGCAACCCACCTTCAGTATTCTTGCCTGGAGAATTCCATGGACAGAGGAGCCTGGCGGGCTACAAAGGGTCAAACATAACTGAGCAACGAACACTTTCACTTCCATATCAGCTTCCCTTTGTCATTTCTTTAATTATCCTTGAGAGTGGAGATCTGGTTACTTGCACTGAAGCCACCTCTGCTGTAGATTACAAATCAGAGAACTTTCTCCAAGACTATCCAGTCCTGCAATCAATAATTAGTTCGTAGGAGATCAAAAGATAACTGTAATAGAGAGACTCAAGATGCTGGTGATGGAAGGGACCAGAAAGGAATCAAAACATATCCATACCCAGCAGAGCAGAAGCTGTAGTGGGTCAGAATGTGTATACATCTTTGAGGAAAACCTTGAGTGTAATTGCCTGAAATTTAGCTCTCTCTATGACTTAAAGCCCACATGAGATTTTTCTTGTTCAAAGAAAGAAAGCTTTTTGTTCAAGAATGAGTTTAAAAAAGGAAAAGAGCAAGCCAGTTTCTCCCACTTTGAACTGGGATCATATACTTTGAGTCTCGTATTTCAGATGCAGTCAGTTCTGTAATGTCTGTTCACTGTCATTATAATTTGATCTGATTAGAAGTAGGGTTAAAAATGTGACATTTTTTAGAATTGGCATCTAAGATCACTATTTATTTAGAAAAAAAAAAAACAAGGTTTTTAGAAGGACCAATGAAAGTGGTTTTTAGGTCAACTTCTCTTAGTGTGCCTTTACCTCTTGGTCAGGAAAACAAAAGAGACAATAATTGTCTCTCTGGGCAAGAGACATTCCATTTTATTTCAAAGATCTCTTAAGTAATAGAAGTCTAAAATATCTAACAGACCCACATTTTATGTTCATAACATTAGTTGTTAGTGATTTGTATGACAGTCAAGTGAAGTAGCTATTTGAAGTTCATCTTTTTATCACTAGACAATTAAAAGCTGTTTATTTAAAAAAATTAATAAGTGAGGACTTCCCAGGCAGTCCAGCATTTAAGACTCCGAGTTTCCACTGCAGATGGCATAGGTTCCATCCTTGGTCAAGAAACTAAGATCCCACACGCTATGTGCAGTGCAGCCAAAAAAAAGTTTTTTAATACATACAGTGCAATCTCTTTATACAGCTGGCCAAGGATAAAGGGTGTACACCTATCCACAGGCCAGGCAGGCCCCATGTTGTGCAAGAGGGCGTGGTAAATGGCTGGGTTGGTGGAGCCATGTAACCATGACCACCATATACACAACCATCATGTCTATCTAGAGTTTTGAAATTAAAGCTAATCTCATAAATTATAATAAAATTCTAATACATCATGGAGAGAGAGACTGCCTATTCCAGTCTCACATGGCCTTTTCAAGACACAGACACAGAGACAAGAACCAGCCGACCTGAGTCCTCATCCTACAGCTTCCTTCCTTCACCAGCCGACCTCAGACATGAGAATCCATGTCTCCTTGCCTTAGTTTTCCCATCTGTAAAATGGAGAGAAGAATACCTGTCCTCCTTACTCACAGAACTCTTAAAAGAATTAAATAATGAATGTGAAACACTCAGCATGATCAGTATATACTAGGAAATATAAAGGGTTATCCAACTCTTACTTTATTTATGTAGCAAACGCCCTTTTCAGATTTATTGTTTTAGTCAATTTTGGTGCTTTCCACATCTTCTCTTGGCTTCTGGTAATTTTCCTAGACTTATTTTTAATTTTTGCTTTACTCCAGACTCATTTAGTTTTCTTCTTCTTTTTTTCATCTTTTCAAAATTTGTGTGCATTTTTTTTTTTCCATCTCAGGTGTACATGAGTTCCCAATCTTGAACCCCGCCCCCACCACCTACCCCATATCAACTCTCTGTGTGCATTTTTATATCAGCCTTAGGGTTTTTTTTTTTCTGGAAAAAGGTGACATGAACAAAAATAAATAAATAATACGTAGGATTCACCTAGCTTGAGGAATCATCTTGATGAGTAACATTATATTGGAGTATTTGGTTGGTAAAACACTTCCTTCCATTTCCTAGAGCTAGATGGCTGCTCCAGAAGGTATGTTCTCTGCCTGAAGACTGTTGTGGGACTTTCCTGGTGGCATACTGGATAAGAATCCTCTTACCAATGCAGGGGACATGGGTTTGATCCCAGGTCTGGGAAGATTCCACATACCACGGGGCCACTAAGCCTGTGCACCGCTACTACTGAGCCCACGTGCCCAGGGCCCCTGCTCGGCAACAGGAGAGTAGCCCCTGCTTGCCACAACTAGAGAAAGCCTGCACGCTGCAATGAAGACCCCGCATGACCAAAAATAAATAAATAAACACAATATAAGATGAAGAAGAAGACTGGTGTATCCCAAGGCTCAGAAGAGAGAATTCATTGAGATTATGGGATAATTTGTTACTATCAGTCAATGATCTAAGCAGGGAGAAAATACCCCTTAAGGAAGCAATAATTTGAGCAACATCGGATGTCAGTGAGTACATTGCTAGGCGATAAAGTCAGCGATATTATAAATAGGATATAAATAATAAAGAGAGAAGTCTTGCCTTCAGAGAGTTTGCAAGCTAATGGGGAAAACAAGACTAAAACACCAGCAACTGCAATGCAGAATGTTTTGAGTGACGTAAGAGTGGAGAATGCAATTTGAGAATGCAATTGAAAAGGGAAGTGAAAGTCGCCTAGCCATGGTCTGACTCTTTGCGACCCCATGGATTACACAATCCATGGAATTCTCCAGGCCAGAATACTGGAGTGGGTAGCCTTTCTCTTCTCCAGGGGATCGTCCCAACTCAGGGATCGAACCCAGGTCTCCCACATTGCAGGTGGATTCTTTACCAGCTAAGCTACAAGGGAAGCAATTGAGAAGAGAAAACTCAAAAAAAAAAAAAAAAATAGGGAGGGGTAGATGTGGGCATTGAAAGATAAGCAGTTGTCAGCAGCTTCTTCTACTAGGAGCTATCACCTGCTGAAGAAACGATGCCTTCATTGATATATAGGGCTGCCAGTGGTCTCTCTCTCCTGATTAGGGGCTAGAAGGTCCACCTGCATAACCAGACATCAAGACACATTTGTCTTTTTTTCTTCTCTCTGATTTCACCTCCCAATGTTTCCATGAAAAGTCTCTAGTAATGGAATCACCCTTTCCCCATTGCAGATACACACCAAATGCCGCAACAAAAAGCCTGCCAATCCAAGTCTGAGAAGAGCATCAGATTGCACTGCCCGCCCCGCCACCCCCCTCGGGGGAGACTTGAGAGCATATAAAGCTGAAACTCCATGTTTCCCAGGAGCTGGAAGCCTTCCCAACATGGGCCGCCCAGTCCTCCTCCTTTGGCTGCTGCTCCTCCAGACTGTCATTCTGCAAGAAGCAGGTACCAGAGCCAATGCCCCAGGCTGTTTTGCTCCTGCCTTGTTCCAAGCTTGAAAGGGAAAGGATGGTTATTTGCACATAGTTCACCAGCACACTGGAAGAAAACTTAGCATTAAATCCAAACAAACAGAACTTTACTGTTAATGCAATCCAACCACCATTGAGATGTTGCTGGAACAGTAACCAAATGCATAATCATGACTGATTAAGGGACGTTGCATCAAATCTTTTCTGTAAGATTTTTTCTTTTCCATGGACAAGGCACTGGCCAATTTTTTGTTCTTTAAGTCCACGGGTCTGTTTTTAGGATTTGGGGGAGAAATAGATAATGGAGAAATACTTGTCTGCAGGGTAATTAAATAGGAGTTTTGAAAATGTTCTTTGGCTTCTATATTGATATTTATTGCTTTTTTGTTGTTGTTTAGTCACTACGTCATGTCTAACCTTTTTGCAACACCATGGACGATAGCCTGCCAGGCTCCTCTGTCCATGGGATTTCCCAGGCCAGAATACTTGAGGGGGTTGCCATTTCCTTTCCCAGGATCTTCCCCACCCAGGGGTTGAACCCCAGGTTCTTGCTTGGCTGATGTATTGTTTACCACTGAGCCACCAGGGAAGCCCTGTTTAGCGTTAGAGGTACTAAATTATTGCCATGATTTCTTTACTGTTGCTGAATGGAGTTAAAAATGTAAAGTAAAATAATATCTTAGCCTGAAGTATTGGACTTGGTCTGAAATTATCTGGACCATACTCATGAAGTCTTGCAATCTGAAAACCTGTACCTTTCCAAATCAATTTTACTTTCTTAGTCTTAATCTGTATTCCACATCTAGCCCTCTTCAAGAAATTTTAATTTACTTTAGAATTAAAGTAGTTTAAAATATCTATATAATTTCAGTTATTTTATCATTATTTTGTGGTTCTGGGGAGAAATATTAAAGTCCTTTACTATTTAGCTTTCCCATTTATACTAACAAATGGAAATTTGGAAATACTCCTGACCAACTAATAGCTAGAATATAATTTTCATTAACTTTAAAGAAAAACATAACACNCAGATTTTCATGTCTATAATTATCAGGTGAGAAGTTTATATAAATACGTTTATATAAATATGAGCCATAATTGCACAGAAAAGGCCTAGGAATCAAGATGTTAAGCAGTTTCTCAGGTAATTCTGATGAAGGCAGCTGGAGGATTAACCTTAAGAAACATTGTCTTACATTTTGTTTGCTCTCCTCTGTATATTTGGAGCTGCCATCACACACAGCCCAAGCCTTCTAGGTTTCCTGGCTGGTCCACTCGCGTCATCTGCACCCCAGTTTTCTTCCTGCCTTTGTCTCTCACTCACCCCTAACTACCCCTGTGCTGGGCTATTTGTCATGTCCTTCCTCTGAGCAAGAACCCAAAGGTGCCTCCACTGACAACTTGAAAAGTCTGGACTTCTCTTCCGAGCATTCAGAATCCTAAAAAGTGAAAGCCTCCTGTTTGTCCTCCTTGTGCCCACTCTTTATCCAACACAGACACTGTTCTAGTTCATATGGCTCCCTCTTGAGTCCTACATTTTAAAAAAAGGCTCATACCCATTTACCCACTTCCTGTAAATTTAGCAAGCCATTCTTCAAGGCCTGCTTGACATCCCACCCCGTTAATTCATTTGTTAGTCAATTTGGGAGTGTCCAGTAGGTTCCAGGCACTGTGCAGGGAGGATGGTCCCTTCCATCCAGGCCCACCAGTCTGCTGGGGGAGATAAGACACGAACACAGGTAGCCCCAAGTTAGTTGCCAGCCAATGAGTTATTGAGACACTATTATTCGCTGTTGGATCCTGAGGGCTTGGCACAGAGAAGGTACTCAGTGATGCTTGTTAAGCTTGAATGAACTAAGCGTAAGTACTTTGGGAAGTTAGGTTTCCAGTTGAGGGAACTAGGAAATACTTTATAAGAGTTTCCGATTTGAGATTGGTCTTGCTCGGGATACCATGTTGATATGAGGGGGTAAAGACAATCCAGAGAATTTTGATAAGTCAGGAAAAGTCCTAGGAGGTGGGCAGAAGGAGCTTCTTTCCGAGGAAAGGAGAACACTGTGTCAGCAGATGAGAAGCTGGAAAGGAAGATGTGAATCTGATTATGGAGGGGTCTGAAATTGAGGGTCAGAACTTGGGGTTTTATCCAGCAGATGATGAAGATCCATAGTAAGCTGAGGGGTGATGCTAAAGAGGCTTTTCAGATGAGTAAACATAGTATGGACTAGAGTGAGAAGAGACTGAATGAGGGGAACTGGTTTCTTAAACTGATTATGGTGGTTCACACACAAATTTAAAAAAAAAAAAAAAAGAACAAACCCTAAGTAGAAGTGTCTAGCATGGGTTTGGACGGTAGGAATAGGAAGTCCGCTTTCTTTTCTTCTTTTATTTTTGAATGACTGTCTGTAATCCAAGTCACCTGGCTGGGCTTTACCAGCACAATCACAGGGCTTCTTTGATAAAATGAGACAGTGGGTGGAGAAAGTGCTTTGGAAAGGGGTAGTTTTGTGCAAACATAAGGGAAAATCATGCCAGGGAAAGGGTAACTGGGAGAGCGAGCTGACTTGATGGTAGGAGATGGGAGGATGGGAGGGAAAGAGAGTCAAAGGAAAGAGGCAGGAGTGCCCGGGGGCATGAGAGGCTGCGGAACTTGGTGGCTAAACGTCCAGATTCTGGAACTCAAATCCTGCCATTGCCTCTTATTAGCTGTGGGGGCTGGGAACATTACTTGACTTCTTGCATCAATTTCCTAATCTGTTTAATGGGAATAGAAACAATAGAGTTGTTCTCAGTAAGACATGGAAATTGCTTAGCCCCATGGCAAGCACATAGTAGGTGCTGAATAAAGGTTAGCTATTATTAACAACACCAACTTCGTTGACTTCCAGAAGTCTCTCCACCCCATGGGGAGACCTCTGTTAGGTCTTGCAGCCCAGACCACATATCTAGTCACTGGGTTACATCCTGTCTGGTCTAGAGCTCAAGCTGTATAGTGAATGAATATAGATTTCTTCCAGCCCCGGGTACCAGGCTCTGCAGAAGCTTAGACTTGTCTAGTTTAAGCAGACAGCTGTGACTCTCCTCAGACCTGACAGCATCGCAACCTTTGTCCTTGGGTATGTCTACAGAACACGGTTGAAAGAAAAAGGTGGCAGCTCACAGAGATGCTCATGGTGCAGACATCTATCAAAGGGACCACTTTGGAAGATATTTCTTATTTGTTTGGTCAAAGCAATGGTTAGGCCAAAGTTATTGTACTTTACCAGAAAGAATTAGGAAAAACAAGACTGCTTTCTTCTCGTGGCTACTGCTGCTGCTAAGTCACTTCAGTAGTGTCCGACTCTGCGATCTCATAGACAGCAGCCCACCAGGCTCCCCTGTCCCTGGGATTCTCCAGGCAAGAACACTGGAGTGGGTTGCCATTTCTTTCTCCAATGCATGAAAGTGAAAAGTGAAAATGAAGTCACTCAGTCATGTCTGACTCTTAGCAACCCCATGGACTGCAGCCTACCAGGCTCCTCCGTCCATGGGATTTTCCAGGCAAGAGTACTGGAGTGGGGTCTTTTTGTTGAGCAACAGATAAATAGCTCATCCTTTACCAAAGCTACCTTTAAAAGACAAATGCAACATGTAAAATTAATTAAATAATATTAATTAAAAACCCAGCCAACAGAAAAATCTATGTTGAAGAGGAAAATAGAAAAACTTTAAAAAAAAAAAAAAGCAAAAAAGGGAGAAACAATTGTAAAAAGGCAAACTCAGGAGATATTAGAAAACATCCAGTTAAAACTAAGAAGCATGATTGAATTTACATGTAAAGTTTAATTAAAGAAAATGCCTCCAGATTAACTACAGAATAGATAAAGACATGTAATAAAATACATTGATAAAAAGTTGGAATAGCTGATGAAAATATTTGATGAAAAGTAATAATTAACAGACCAGCTATACACTGCAAGTTAAGAAAGTCATTTCCCAACTTGGCTGAACAACAGAATCACTGGGATTGATAAAAATTCAGATTCCCAGGTCCCACTCTGCTGAGCTTGTGTGTCAGTGGGATTGGAGTGGGGCCTGGAAGCTGCTGTCTGATGCCGGACCATGATCTCTGCTGGGAGGTTGTTTCTCTCTCCCTGTTCTGAACACTCGGGTTCTAACATGGCTCATTCATCTCAGTTTATTCCGAGGGGGACGGCAGAGGACCCAGAGAAAACCTGTGGAAGAGACTGTCTAAGAGAAGCTCCATGCCGGGCACACCTGCGGAGCAGAGAGACGGTGAGTCAGAGCCGGATGGTGGCCTGGGTGGACAGGAACTTGGGAGGAAAGAGCTTGGCCCTGCAGGGCAGAGGATGCAGAGAAGCCCGGAAGACCCTCTGGGGACTGGATGGGTAGTCCCCACCCTGCAGGGCAGGCTGCTCTCCCCTGGAAATACAGACACTCCATTTTTACTTCTGTTTAACAAGCTAGGAATGCACTCAGATCTTTATCTCATTTTGTGGTTCTTAGACATTAAAGACTCACTTAAGGGTCTCTATTTCAGGGGCTCTTACATATCAGGATATACCATAGTCGCCCCCAAGATCTTGTTGAGCGTGCAAAACCACAGACCCCAGTTCCAGACGTGGTGTGTGCTCCAGTGGTCCGCTTCCCCGGAGACTGGAATGATGGGGGCTAGGTGAGGACCACACTTGGAGAAGCACAGCTCTGTGCTGCTGGGGAGTCCAACCTGCTGTGGGCCCTCGGTCAGCAGCCGGCCCTGGGGACTTTGATCAGTCTAGTTGCCTCTCTAGTCATTCCTGGGTAAAGAGGAGATAATAACAATTGCAGCTCATCAAGTGGCTATTCAGTACCTGGACCTTTATGGATACTTGGTTCATTCATTTCCTTAAAGGCAGGNGTGCTGCTGGGGAGTCCAACCTGCTGTGGGCCCTCGGTCAGCAGCCGGCCCTGGGGACTTTGATCAGTCTAGTTGCCTCTCTAGTCATTCCTGGGTAAAGAGGAGATAATAACAATTGCAGCTCATCAAGTGGCTATTCAGTACCTGGACCTTTATGGATACTTGGCTCATTCATTTCCTTAAAGGCAGGTACTGTTATTTATCAGCATCGGCCTTTTGCAGACAAGCAGAGTGGGAGGTTGCCTGCCCACACAGGCCGCACCGAGAGGAGAAGCAAACCCAGAGTCCGCTGGGCGCTCTGAGACCCCTCCCTACCTGCTCCTGGGGAGGTGGAGGCACCAGCGAGGTGTTCCCAGCAAAGTAATCAGGAGAGGTGAAGGCGGGGAGCAAGCTGATGGGAGAGAGTTCCACACTCTCCCGAAGATGTACAGCCTGGGGCGGGGGCAGGGCGCGTCTATTGTGCAAGGGTTTTTTTTTTTTTTTCTGGTACCTTCGGCTCCACGCGGGCGATGACTTAGTGCAAAGCATCCTAGAGTCAAGAAATATTTAAGCTAAAATCGTAAGGAGCCCCGAGCTTAGAGCTTCTGTCTTCTTAGATGTAGATATTCTTGCCAGTGAGGATGGGAGGATCGAACAGGAAGTGCTTTAGAAAAGAACAAAGCAAAGCCGGATGTTCCCCACGAGGCCAGCCGAGACCAGGTGGATGACCCCAGCCATAGCTGAGGACCCTATAGCAGCCTGATGGAGGACCCCCGGGAGCTATCAGGATGTGCTGCGGTTCCAGTTCTGTCCCTGTTCCCTCCTCCTTGGTAAAACGGGGACTGTAATCCGCGATCAGGAAGTCCTGAGATGTCCGCTGCAAAGGGCTTAGCCCTGTGCCAGGACCCCGGGTGGCACCTGATGAACAGTAGTTTCTGTCTGGTGATGACGGGGGTGAGGGAGATGTTGGCTTTGGTCACCAATGCTTTGGCGGGGGCTGGGGGACTGCCTTTCTCCCAAAGACGGGCTTGCTGCGTGCAGCTTGTGGAAGGTTAGGGAAGGCGCTCTGGCCGCGTCGAGGTGTATTTTGAAGGCATGTGGTGCACGGTGTGTGACGACCTGTGGGGCGAGAGTGACGCGCAGGTGGTGTGCTGGCCCTGGGCTGCGGGGCGACCATCTCGACCCCCGGAGGGGCCCGCTTCGGCCGGGGCGCCGGCCCCAGTCTTCCGGGCCAGGGGCGGTGTCCTGGGGCGGAGTCGTCCCTTGCTCAGTGCTCCTACGCCTGGCTCATTCTCAGTTGTGCGCACGGGGAAGAAGCCGGCGTCATCTGCTCCGGTAAATGTCTCTCTTTCCCGAGAGTTGACGTTTCATTTTTTTTTTTTTTTCCAGTCGCTTCCTCAGTTTCTCCTTGACTCACCTTGTCGTTCAGTCGCTCAGTCGTGTCCGACTGTTAGTGATCCCATGGACTGCAGCAGGTCAGGCTCCCTTCCCTGTCTTTTACCATCTCCTAGAGTTTGTTGAAGCTCATGTCAGTTGAATTGGTGATGCCATCCAACCATCTCGCCCTCTGTCATCCCCTTTTCCTCCTGCCTTCAATCTTTCCCAGCATCAGGGTGTTTTCAGTAAGCTGGCTCTTTGCATCAGGTGGCCAAAGTATTGGAGCTTCAGTTAGACACTCTAACTCTAACCCCAACCTTCTTGTGTCTGTTTGAGAAGCCAATGGTAATCATTCTAGGAAAGACGACTAGGTTTGAAGCGAAAAGACTTAGTCTAGTTGTGGTAATTACAGATCCCAGTGAAAAATGTTTATGTGCATCTTTTTACAAAAAGTATTAAGAGTTTCACGAGCCAAGCTCCCATTCACGGCTGCTTGGTGGGCGACCCGGCAGTGGACACAGTGTCCGTCTCCTGTGGAACTGACTATTCCATGACTTCCAGACTATTCCATGTGCCAGCTTCTGTCACAAAGGAGTGGGCTCACTTCTCTTGGTGATGATTGAGACCAGACCTGCCCTTCAGGAACCTTTCCTGCTGAAGGTGGCTCTGGCCTGAGAGTAGAATAAGGGGATGGAGGAGGATTCTGATCCATTAAACCATCATTCCCAACCGTCTCATCACCTCCGCCCCCCTGCCCAGGGCAAAGGCGGTTCTGGTCCCTCCAAACTCCTGGACCCCTGGCACCCACTTCATGGTTAGACCATACTGGACACTCCCAAGACCTTTCCTGTACAGGCAGAATTGGCTTTGGCGTGTCTGGGTGCTCCAGGGGGCTTGGCCTGGTGATAGGAGGAGTCTGCTAGTCTATTCTACAGTGTGTCCTCCAGGCCAAGCACCTAGGTTGGTGGTGGAGGGTAGCGCTGCGTACAGAGAGGTGCTGAGAGTAGCCCAGTTAGCGAATCATTGAAGTCGCTTACTTCGGGGGAATTGAAAACCACGTTTCAAGTAGGATTTTGAACAGTTATTCTCAACCAGGGGTGATTTTGCACACCCCCCCCCAGGGGATATTTGGCAGTGTCTGGAGACATTTTTGATTGTCACAACAAGGGGGCGCTGCTAGCATCTTGTGGGTGGAGGCCAGGGATGTTACTCAACATCCTGTAGTGCTCAGAACAGCCCCCTTCCCCGCCCAGAGAATGTTCCAGAACAAAGTGTCATTAATGCTGAAGTTAAGAAACCTTGCTTTAGAACCAGGCATGTGCCATTGAATTTGTTCATGTTAATAAGGACTTATTAGTTGATATTCATTGGTGGTAAATAATTAATCATTGTTTTACCAACGAAGCAGACTTATCTACAGTTCCATCTTCAAATGTCAGCCTCAGGCCAGTTATTTTTCCAATAATTTCCTCCTATTCTTCTGCTGTGGATTAAAGTTGATTAAGTTTCCTCTGTCATTTTTCTGGGGAGAGAACTAATCTAATTTCTTTCCAGTATGATATGTTGACAGACTGCTGCTGCTGCTGCTGCTAAGTCACATCAGTCGTGTCCGACTCTGTGTGAGCCCATAGACAGCAGCCCGACAGGCTCCTCTGTCCTTGGGAGTTTCCAGGCAAGAATACTGGAGTGGGTTGCCATTTCCTTCTCCAATGCATGAAAGTGAAAAGTGAAAGTGAAGTCGCTCAGTCATGTCCGACTCTTTGCCACCCCATGCACTGCAGCCCACCAGGCTCCTACGCCCATGGGACTTTCCAGGCAAGAGTACCGGAGTGAGTTGCCACTGCCTTCTCCGGTTGACAGACTGACTGGACATTTATTATAATTCTTAGCCTGCCACTTTTTCCAAGCCCAGGTGCTTTGAGTCTCTTGAACGGTTTTGCCTGAGAGCCTGCCTCAAGCGATCAATCCCAACAGGACTCGTTAACTCCTCCTCGTTTTCTAGACACCTTCTTTTCTAGACACCTTCCAGCCACTATTCCTCGCCATCCTTACCAACTCAGGTGGGCTTGTTTTATGATCTTGGTTTTACAAATAAAGAAACTGAGGTTCAGGGGCAAGGTTAAGTCAAGCTCATGTACCTCAACCAGAGTCACATGGCAAGTATTCAGGCCTCTGGATTCCACATCAGGTGTTCAGTCTCCTCCACCACATATGCCTGCATTCTGGAGAAAAGTGCCCTGAGCCTAAACGGAATTGGCAAATGTGTAGAGTTGTCTTTGTTGCTCTGCTGCTAACCTCACCCTTCTCCCCTACCTCATGTGCCCCCCATCTCCCCTCGCCCCCNTTCCTGCTGAAGGTGGCTCTGGCCTGAGAGTAGAATAAGGGGATGGAGGAGGATTCTGATCCATTAAACCATCATTCCCAACCGTCTCATCACCTCCGCCCCCCTGCCCAGGGCAAAGGCGGTTCTGGTCCCTCCAAACTCCTGGACCCCTGGCACCCACTTCATGGTTAGACCATACCGGACACTCCCAAGACCTTTCCTGTACAGGCAGAATTGGCTTTGGTGTGTCTGGGTGCTCCAGGGGGCTTGGCCTGGTGATAGGAGGAGTCTGCTAGTCTATTCTACAGTGTGTCCTCCAGGCCAAGCACCTAGGTTGGTGGTGGAGGGTAGCGCTGCGTACAGAGAGGTGCTGAGAGTAGCCCAGTTAGCGAATCATTGAAGTCGCTTACTTCGGGGGAATTGAAAACCACGTTTCAAGTAGGATTTTGAACAGTTATTCTCAACCAGGGGTGATTTTGCACACCCCCCCCCAGGGGATATTTGGCAGTGTCTGGAGACATTTTTGATTGTCACAACAAGGGGGCGCTGCTAGCATCTTGTGGGTGGAGGCCAGGGATGTTACTCAACATCCTGTAGTGCTCAGAACAGCCCCCTTCCCCGCCCAGAGAATGTTCCAGAACAAAGTGTCATTAATGCTGAAGTTAAGAAACCTTGCTTTAGAACCAGGCATGTGCCATTGAATTTGTTCATGTTAATAAGGACTTATTAGTTGATATTCATTGGTGGTAAATAATTAATCATTGTTTTACCAACGAAGCAGACTTATCTACAGTTCCATCTTCAAATGTCAGCCTCAGGCCAGTTATTTTTCCAATAATTTCCTCCTATTCTTCTGCTGTGGATTAAAGTTGATTAAGTTTCCTCTGTCATTTTTCTGGGGAGAGAACTAATCTAATTTCTTTCCAGTATGATATGTTGACAGACTGCTGCTGCTGCTGCTGCTAAGTCACATCAGTCGTGTCCGACTCTGTGTGAGCCCATAGACAGCAGCCCGACAGGCTCCTCTGTCCTTGGGAGTTTCCAGGCAAGAATACTGGAGTGGGTTGCCATTTCCTTCTCCAATGCATGAAAGTGAAAAGTGAAAGTGAAGTCGCTCAGTCATGTCCGACTCTTTGCCACCCCATGCACTGCAGCCCACCAGGCTCCTACGCCCATGGGACTTTCCAGGCAAGAGTACCGGAGTGAGTTGCCACTGCCTTCTCCGGTTGACAGACTGACTGGACATTTATTATAATTCTTAGCCTGCCACTTTTTCCAAGCCCAGGTGCTTTGAGTCTCTTGAACGGTTTTGCCTGAGAGCCTGCCTCAAGCGATCAATCCCAACAGGACTCGTTAACTCCTCCTCGTTTTCTAGACACCTTCTTTTCTAGACACCTTCCAGCCACTATTCCTCGCCATCCTTACCAACTCAGGTGGGCTTGTTTTATGATCTTGGTTTTACAAATAAAGAAACTGAGGTTCAGGGGCAAGGTTAAGTCAAGCTCATGTACCTCAACCAGAGTCACATGGCAAGTATTCAGGCCTCTGGATTCCACATCAGGTGTTCAGTCTCCTCCACCACATATGCCTGCATTCTGGAGAAAAGTGCCCTGAGCCTAAACGGAATTGGCAAATGTGTAGAGTTGTCTTTGTTGCTCTGCTGCTAACCTCACCCTTCTCCCCTACCTCATGTGCCCCCCATCTCCCCTCGCCCCCTACCGAACACACACACAGTCACACGCCCTGCAGCCTGGTCAGCTCCCCAGCTGCCCTCATTTATCAAAACCAGAGTCTCCAGACCCACCTTCCCCTGTCTTTGCAACTCACTCTACGGTCTCCCATTTCTTGAAGTGCTCTTCCCACCGGGGATGTTGAAAGAAGGTCAGTGTATGTTAATTGGAGAAATGAGTGATTGACTGGTGGGTGGGTGAGGGGACCAGTGTGAATGGAGTAACCAGCTGCCGTGTTTCTCAAACAAATGCTCCCAAAAGCGTGGCCCAGAGTTGCCTGCCCAGAGTAGAGACTCTCTTTGAGATCCTATTATCTTAAAAAGTCACCTGGAGTTTTACTTCCTGGTCATAACAAAACCACATTTTCTGTGGTACGAAAAGAGTGCTTTGAATATGAGACATATGCGTCCCTGGGGAAGATGCACCTGTGTAGCCTGCAGGTGTCTCCAACCCCAGTCTCAGGTTGAGAAACAGAAAAACCCATCCTAGTTGAATGTGTTGTGTTATTCCTGAGTATGAAGTTTGGGGCTTCCCTGATAGCTCAGTTGGTAAAGAGTCTGCCGGCAATGGAGGAGACCCCAATTCAATTCCTGGGTCGGGAAGATCTGCTGGAGAAGGGACAGGTAACCCACCCCAGTGATCTTAGGCTTCCCTTGCGACTCAGCTGGTAAAGAATCTGCCTGCAATGTGGGAGACCTGGTTTGGGAGACCCCGGTTCAATTCCTGGGTTGGGAAGGTACCCTGGAGAAGGGAAAGGCTACCCACTCCAGTATTCTGGCCTGGAGAATTCCATGTTCTCAAAGAGTCAGACACGAGTGAGTGACTTTCACTTTCACTTTCTTTTTTTCATGAAGTTTGGATTAAAATGTTTGTATTTCAGCAACTATTGAAATAGTCAGAAGGCCTTTCTTTCCAATATTCCTTTTTGGAGAAACTGTATAAAAGACGAATTCCAGGCTGAACTGCTTCACTGGAATCTGAACAGTGGGATGATGGCTGAACCATCCATCAAGTGCCGGACATTCCAGAATCTTAATTGTCTCTGCTAGACCCAAGTTACAATCTGCTTTCTTTTCTTCCTCACAGATGATGAATATGAAACTTCAGGAGCTTTTGGTAAGAAACATTCCTTAGTATATCTTTAGCAGAGCACCCCCAAGTGCCCCATCCTCTGATGATATTTGCCAGCATAACCCACTGCAGGAAGTGGGGGAGGGGCAGAAAACAAATAGTGAATTTAACCAAAAAGACTAAGTAAGGGAAAGAAAAGAAGCATGCATAAAACATTTTTTCCCCTGTTTTGTTTGTGTTGCCTAGATGTATTTTAGAAACTTATGGAGAGAGGCTATAGATATGATTTAATCAATTATCATCCAAAGATATAATTAAACTAAAATCAGACGTAAATATCCAGACTTCAGCTGCCCCAGTAATTCCTGTGGCTTTGTGGGTGCTCATAAAATCTTACGGAAAAACCCAAACGAACTTTTTGGCCAACCCAATACTATCAGTTTCTAGAAAGAACCTACCAGATATACTCCTGGACTCACGCCTTTAGCTTAATGTCTACTCCACAGAGCTATCACCACATACGTGCAATGCTCACCAAGAAACTTGGGTGGACTATTTAGCAGTGACAGCAATGATATCTCATTTCCTCCTCTTTGCTCTTAGATGCTGAGATGCTGACACCATTTCCCAGGGGTGAGTCGAGGTTTTGTAACTCCTCGTTTGATGTGGTTTGGTGGGTTGTGTGCTTTTAAATGATGAGTAGGTCCCGACCTTACAAGTACCACCAAACAGAATGATTTCATCTGGGGATTTCTATACATTCTCATCACTCATAACCTCTGCCTTTTCTCAATGCATCAAGGAAGGCTCTGCCTCTACCCCATCCCTCTTTATCTACTCAACTCTGTCCTTCTCTTCCTCTAAGCCTCAGGTCCATCATCCCTTCTTAGAAAAGATATCCTGGAACTCTTACCCCTTATGCTCTCAAACGGTTATTAATATCTCCACGTTTGCTTCTTAGCACCTTGCAGAACTGTAAGTTTAAACTTAATGTTGGATCAATGGGGCTGCCTCTTCTAATCTCCTCAAACTAGACTCTAAACTTTGGGCTGGGAAAGACTAGGTCTGGTCTATGAATCACAGTAGCCACAGGGCTATCTGCTGGGATCCAGCATGTGTTCAGTAAATCTTTGGTGAACAGCTCAACAAATGGGTTAATGCAGAAAGTGTCCCTTCTCCTAACATGCACTGTTTGGGTTTTTTTTTTTTTTTTGGAAGACTGGCTGCAATTGCAGCTAGTTAATGGGTCAGGCAGATGTTCTGGAGGTGGGAAGGTTTTCTACCACAACCAGTGGGGCAGGGTCTGTGATTACCACTGGGACATGCATGAAGCTGAGGTGGTGTGCCGGCACCTGAGCTGTGGGCCTGCCCTGGCAGCCCTGGTGAAGGCCCACTTTGGGGCAGGGGAAGGCCAGTTTCTGCTGGAGGATGTGGACTGTACAGAAAGAGAGAGTTTTCTGGGACAGTGTCCCCATGCTGACTGGTACTTCTGTAACTGCAGCCCTGGAGAAGACGCCAGTGTCATCTGCTCAGGTAACAGTCAGCTCTCTCCCTCCAAGGATGCACGTCCCATCATCCAGACAGCATCTCCACTAACCCCATCAGCAGAGCTTGCCCTTGTGTGCAGTATTGCTGGAAGTGTGTGTGTGCATGTGTTTTGGTTTTCTATCATATATTTATTGTTTCTTTTTTTCCCCTCTTTGATTTGCCTTTGTTTTGTTCCATTAGTTGGGTTTTTGATGTAGAGTGCCATAAAATCATGTGTGTAGACCATCTATGACCACTTGTAGGAGCCCAGAGTCAAGAGACAGTTGTCAGGTGAGGCATTCAGCTTGAGTGCAGGCATTTTCTAGCAAATAGATGTTGAAATGGATTTTAAACAGAGAAATATAATGGAAAATACTAGGGTTTCCATTACAAGAACTGGATTCCAAAGTGACTGTGAAAAAACACCGGAAGTCAGCAGTGACATTAATCATTCACTGAGTGCGTTCTGTTTCCACAGGGCACTGTGGGGAGCTAAAAGATAAAGCTTTTCCCACCAAAAAGTATGCAGTCAAATGAAGGTGTAGAAACCAGGAGTTTAGAGATTAGAATAGCACAGAGTTTTGTCCTATTGACTGTCCGTCCAGGCCATGTATTACTAATCCCAAGTCTTTGACCAGTTAGTAATTGTCTTGATTGTTTTAGCCCAGGGTTTCTCAGCCTCAGCACTATGGATGTTTGAGGCCACATAATTCTCCATGATGGGGGCTGCCCTGCACATTGTAGGATGTTTAACAGTTTCCCTGACGACTACCCACTAAAGGACCACCTCTCAAACTGTGGCAACCAAAAATGTCTTCAGACATTATCCAGTGTCTGCTGGGGTGGGAGTAGGGGAGATTGCCACTGACTGAGAACCACTGGTCCAGACAAACAAATGAATTTCCACCAAACATGTGACTGATACTTATACAACCACCTTTGTGAAGTCACAAAGGTGTGTACCAGTTGGGAAACAAAGGAATCATATAAGCGGATCTAGAGCAAGTAACGATTATTTGCTAAAAATCTGAGTTGTATTCAACCGGAATGACTGTATCCATGACAATTAAGAAGTCTTTAAAGTCCATTCAGCTCAAATATTGGTGCAAGTGTGTATGTGCGTGTGTGTGCGTGTGTGTGTTGGTTGGTTTTTATCATACGTTTTTTGTTTCTTTCTTTCCCCAAGCCTCTGTTTTGTTCTATTAGTTGGGTTTTTGGTTTTGGAGAAGGCAATGGCAACCCACTCCAGTACTCTTGCCTGGAGAATCCCATGGACGGAGGAGCCTGGTTTGGGGTTTAGAATGCCGTAAAAGCAGACAGTTCTGTAGAGCCACTGTGTTCCACCTGTTTCATGTGTGTCAGGAACTATTTGCCTCCTATTTGGAGATACTGCAGAGTCTCCAAGAGGAACTAGAGCGGCCACGACTGTGTAGGATGTGTTACTAGACACATTGGGCTATTATATGTCCATGTGTCTGATGGTTAGTTAAAGTCATCTGAACTAAGGCAGGGAGCATCAACATTTTTATTTCCAGGAGTCATATTCTTTCATTTTAAAATTCATTTTGAATTGAAGCCTCTCTAGAAACAATATCTCTTTTCCTAAAAGCGATCTTTTCTTTTTCATATATTAACCGAGACTGAAAAATTTAAAGCCAGCATGGGGTAAATGCATGTTTTTGTTTTGTTGACTTGACATTTTTCACTCTATGAGCCACCCAGGAAGGTAATAAGTAGATAATAAAGGAAATGGTAGAATAAACAGTGGGGTGCATCAGATTACCATTTTTTATTGTCATTATTTGCCATTTCCACATTCCTGGGCCATTGAGATGATCCCACCACTAAGTTTTCATGTACAAAACATGTAGTATGCTCGGTTGCAATGAGGGAGACTTGGGTTCGATCCCTGGGTTGGGAAGATCACCTGGAGAAGGGAAGGCTACCCACTCCAGTATTCTGGCCTGGAGAAGTCCATGGACTATAGTCCATGGGGGTCGCAAAGGGTCAGACACGACTGAGGGACTTTCACTTCACTTCACTTCGCCCTCCCCAGTTTGGCTCATCAGTTGCAACCAAAAAAAAAATCCTTTAACTTTTAAGTCAAAAGGAAAATTTGCACCAAGTAAGTTGAAAGTGCTATTGGGCCACTTTCTTCCCTCCATGAGAGTTAGCTTCATTTTCTTTTCAATCATAAGGGTTTTAAGTTATCAACTAGTATTGATATTTTCTTTTTGCCAATGGAGTTGCTACTGAAAGCCTTATTGCTACCACTGTATTAAGGAAAAGTCTTGGTAAATCTGTGTAGCTTATGGAGCTGTTCAACTTATGTTCTTTCTCACTATGTGGACTCAGAATGTTAATTTTACTTAACAGCCACTGAAGTCTCGACTCCTCTCCTTGAAAAGAATGCTAATGAGTCACTGCCATTGCCACAGGGTAGAAAGTCTTTTCCGGAGAAGGCGATGGCGCCCTACTCCAGTACTCTTGCCTGGAAAATCCCATGGACAGAGGAGCCTGGTAGGCTGCAGTCCATGGGATCGCGAAGAGTCGGATATAACTGAACAACTTCACTTTCACTTTTCACTTTCATGCATTAGAGAAGGCAATGGCAATCCACTCCACTGTTCTTGCCTGGAGAATCCCAGTGATCGGGGAGCCTGGTGGACTGTCGTCTATGGGGTCACACAGAGTCGGACACGACTGAAGCGACTTAGCAGCAGTAGTAGCAGCAGAAAGTATTTTCATGTTGAATTTGCAATGTTAGTCCTTATTTGATGCAAATTTTCCTTTTGACATAAAACTAAAAGCTTTTCTGGTTGGAACTGATGAGCCAAACTGGGGAGGGAGAACATTTACATATGTTGGACATGAATCATCCATTTATTGATCGACTAGGAAACTGCTGAGTCTTGCATCGTCCAACTGGTAAACTCAGTGGGAGCATGTTGAAGACAGACATGTATTACCCAGCCGAGCTCTGGATTGAGGGAAAAGATCATGGGATTAGCAGTAAAAGCTCCATGTTTGAGTTCCACTCGCCATTTTTGGGCTTCCCTGGTGGCTCAGATGGTAAAGAATCTTCCTGCAATACAGGAGTCCCAGGTTCAATACCTGGGTCGGGAAGATCCCTGAGAAGGGAATGGCTACACATGCCTGGAGAATCCCACGGACAGAAGAGCCTAGTGGGCTGCATACAGTTCATGGGGCTGCAAAAGAGTCAAACACCACTAACACTTTCACTAAGAACAACTGATACTTTCACTGCCGTTTATTTAGTGTAGCCTCGAGCAAGCCATTTTTTTAAGGGGATTAAAACATCTCTCTCTCTCTCTTTTTTAATAAAGAGGACTAAAACATCTGCTTCACTGTGCTCCATTTGGGTTAAATGAGGTCAAGTGCATGGAATGATAAGAGCAAACGTTATTGAGTGTCAGTGACACTTGGGGCCTTGTTCTAGGTCTTGGCGTACAGAGTTATTATTTAACTCTCTAGTTTGTTCATGATAACTAGCCCACTCTCAGGGGTGAGCATTCTTTGGAGCCAATATCACAGGTTGAAGCTACTACTTTTAGAGTCTCTTCTTCAAATCAATCAAATCAGCAAACATTTCTGAGAGTCTGTTATGCCCAGGGGGCTGTATTTCAGCCGGAGTTCACTATGTTTCACATTTGGTATTTTTGACCTGTCACATTATAGATTTGTTAAAAATGATTAAGTAGGTGAGGTAGAAGTTATGCAATTTAATTGAGTATTAAATATTTTCATTTATTTGTACCCAGTGGGTGATGGAAATTCAGAAACCATACTGTCAGGTAAGAGAACATTTTTGTGCTCTTTCCTGGGACATTTCTGATTGCTTGTCAAAATACAGGAGAAAAATAAATGAAAGAGTTGCTGTTGAGTTATTTTGCTGAGTGATTCATATGTGTGCTGTGCTTAGTTGCTCAGGCATGTCCAAATCTTTGAGACCCCATGCACTGTAGCCTGCCATGATCCTCTGTCCTTGGGGATTCTCCAGGCAAGAATACTGGAGTGGGTTGCCATGCTCTCCTCCAGGGAATCTTCCCAACCCAGGGATCGAACCCAGGTCTTCCACATTTCAGGCAGATTCTTTACCAACTGAGGCACCAGGGAAGCCCAAGAATACTGGAGTGGATGGCCTATCCCTTCTCCAGGGGAGCTTCCTGACCCAGGAATCGAACCAGCGTCTCCTGCACTGCAGGTGAATTCTTTACCAGTGGAGCTACCAGGGAAGCCCAACTCATTATAACCTGCCCTTTATAATGTAGCTTGTGTGGGATGATTTTCAGAGTGTTGCTCCAGCTGATTTAAAAAAGAAAAAAAGGAGAGGGAGATAATAATGTCATTGTTTTAAATACTAGAAACTATTTTGAACATTACAATTTTATAATTATTTTTAATCTTCATTTTGGCAGCTTCTCTGAGAGTTTTCAAAATCCCTTAATTTTCGTAAATGATACGTTTCAGTTTTTCTTTGGAGGAAGTATCATTTGATCATATGTAATATTTGCTTATTGTATGAGTTTCTAATTGTTGTCTTAAAAGATTGCCATAAACTTAGTGGCTTAAACAACACACAGTTACTATCTTACAGTTCTGAAGGTCAAAAATAGGTCTTACTGAGTTAAAACCCAAGGCTACAGCAGGCATTGTTCGTTCCAGAGCCTCTAGAAGTGGAGATCCATTTCCTTGTCTTTTCCAATTTCTAGAAGCCACCTGCATTCTTTGGCTCATGGCCTCCTGCCCATCTTCAAAGCCAGCAATGGAAAGAATATTAAGACCCAAAACATATCATTCTTGTTAAAAAAAAAAAAAAAGCACTTGATCTTGGACATCAAGCGTGAGACAGAGAGA
Organism: Neotragus moschatus; assembly: GCA_006410615.1. Taxonomy (NCBI): domain Eukaryota; kingdom Metazoa; phylum Chordata; class Mammalia; order Artiodactyla; family Bovidae; genus Neotragus; species Neotragus moschatus. The sequence goes on along the minus strand of SJYA01002945.1, from coordinate 234,111 downwards.
GAAAGGGGCTGGTTAAATCTTACAGGACTGAGGACTGGTGGCTGAGAGGTGGTCTCACGTCTCTGTCACTCCTACTCCCACTCTGTAAAGAGTGACAGGAAAAGGCAGAGTGTGTTATGTGGGGACATGGGGGTGGGTCTGTGTGTCAATGAATGAGAAAGGGGGGTTCCTAAAGAGTCACCTCATATCTTTAAAATTTGAGAAATAAATCAGAACATCTGGCCTGATGTCTGGGAAGTGGTCGACCTGGAAAGGTTTCACTGTTTCCCTGAGTCACTTGAAGAGGGGACGCGTCTTCCTGGTCATAGTGTGTGCAGTCACCACGCAGGTCATTTTGTCTTCGCATTGCGCGAGTCCATGCCCTCCTCCTTCTCCATCATTTGTGAGGCTGCCATGTCAGTTCCACCATCAGATGATTCACGTCCTGCAGATGCTGATGGGGTCTTCAATGAGCCCTCGGACCTGCGTTCCATGTGGCTCTGTGGGGCTGAAACCCGCTGTGCGTGTCAGGTACACCCTGGATCTTTGGTACCCTAGGAAGAATGTAATATTGCTTCATCAGCATTCTTATATGGATGGCATGTTGAAATGATCATAATTTGGATTAAATAAGGGACAGTACTGAAACTAATTTCACCTCTTCCTCTTTAGTTTTTAAAATGTGGCTGCCAGAACATTTTAAATTGCCCAGAAGCATCATGCTCTGCGCCTGGTGGACAACACTTCCTTCCTCCACGTGAGTCCCTGTGTTGCCTGCCTCACGTGGATTTTCTTATCTGATCCGCCTGACAGTCAAATAAGAAAACTTCTATACTCTCCCTTCTCTCAACAGGGAAACTCATACTCAAATAGGTTAAATATTATCCCCAAAGGCAGTGGAATGATAACACGGAGAATCTGACTTCAGAGCTTAGAGATTAATCTCTGCACTATTTTTTCTCCCTAAACGACATTCAAATCCTATTAACTACTAAAAACACTGACTAGGCAGGTGACCTATTCAGAGATTCTGAGATGAGGAAAGTGAAGAGTAAAGAGAGGGAACCAGCATCCAGTCCCATCATTTTATGGCAAATAGATTGGGGAAAAGTGGAAACAGTGGCAGATTTTACTTTCTTGGGCTCCAGAATCACTGCAGTAGGTGAATGCAACCATGAAATTAAGAGATGCTTGCTTCTTGGAAGAAAAACTATGACAAACCTAGATAGCATATTAAAAGGCAGAGACATCACCTTGCTGACAGAGGTCTGTATAGTCAAAGTTATGATTTTTCCAGTAGTCGTGTATGGATGTGAGAGTTGGACCATAAAGAAGGCTGCTGCTGCTAAGTCGCTTCAGTTGTGTCCGACTCTGTGCCACCCCATAGACGGCAGCCCACCAGGCTCCCCCATCCCTGGGATTCTCCAGGCAAGAATACTGGAGTGGGTTGCCATTTCCTTCTCCAATGCATGAAAGTGAAAAGTGAAAGTGAAGTCGCTCAGTCATGTCTGACTCTTAGCGACCCCATGGACTGCAGCCCACCAAGCTCCTCCGTCCATGGGATTTTCCAGGCAAGAGTACTGGAGTGGGGTGCCATTGCCTTCTCCAAAAGAAGGCTGAGTGCCCAAGAACTGATGCTTTCAAACTGTGGTGCTGCAGAAGACTGTTTAAGAGTCCCTTGGACAGCAAGGCAATCAAACCAGTCAATCCTAAAGGAAATCAACCCTGAATATTCACTTGCGGGACTGATGCTGAAGCTGAAGCTCCAATACTTTGGCCATTTGCTACAAAGAGTTGACTCACTGGAAAAGACCTGATGCTGGGAAAGATTGAGGGCAAGAAAAGAAGGGGTGGCTGAGGATGAGATGGTTGGATGGCATCTTCGACGCAATGGACATGAGTTTGAGCAAGCTCCAGGAGGTGGTGAAGGACAGGGAAGCCTGGCGTGCTGCAGTCCATGGAGTCGAGAAGATTCAGACATGACTGAGGGACTAAACAACAAGAGTAAAGAGACAGCTCAGCTCTGAGTCAGCCTTGCATTTATATTTTTCCTCTTGCACTTACTAGTCCTTTGCTTCCAGGGCAGCCATTAAAACACCAGCCACAGCCTCCAGAGCACTCATCCAGTCCCCCACCCCAGGCCGGCAGCTGCCATCCCTCCTCTGGACCCACAGTTCTCTGTCCTCACTTTCAGCTCTATTCCTTTCCTGTACAATTGTGTGTCCATTCATCTCTCCAATGACGTCATCAGCTTCCGGGAGCAGAATCCGTATCTTTCTCATCTTTGACATTGTCCCCAGCCAAACACATACACATACACACACACACACACACACACACACACACACACACACACACACAGGGTCTCAAGAATAGTGTCTGCTGTTTGATAGGCACTCAGTGCTCATTAAATGAATACATAACAGAATGCTTGAATAGTGAATACTGCTTCACCGATCCCGGTTCACAAATGTTCATTCACTTCCAAATGTTTACAAAAGAAAAGGTGGACCCAGTCAGTTCTTCCATGTCCTGTCTAAGTGGCTCAGGATTCTTCTGAAATCGGAGGGGCATGGCCCAGGCTCTTGGCAGGATGGAGCTCAGTGCCAGCTGCTGGTCTCTGGGTTTGGAGCCCCCTCTCCTGCCTCCCAGCTGTGTGACTCTCACCGAGTTTCTCTCCCTCTTGGTGCTTCAGTTTCTGTTCTGAAACATGGGGTGATAACTGTGTTTCAGGGAGCGTTTGTGAGTGTTAAGTCAGTGAGTTCGTGTTAAGAGCCTGGTGCCCAGTCAGGCCCTTTGAGCCTGGGTTTCTGTGCCATGAGGTTCGTCCAGTGCGATAGTGCCCCTCTAGGAGAGGGGATTCTGCCCCATGGCACTCAGCTGGGTGAAGAGTGTGCAGCAGGTCTGCTCTTTGCTAATGGCCTCAGCCATTTTGTCATCACAAGCCCTCCGCCCAGCACTTGGCCGCCACCAACTTGCTTTCTACCTCTATGGATGTACTTCATCTGATTAGTTCCTATAAATGAAATCATACAATATGTGGTGTATGAAGTCATACAACACGTGCCTTTGGTGTCTAGCACAGAGTTTTCAAGGCTGATGGTTCCTTTTTAAATACTCTGTGTTGAATGAACTTATCCACAGCCAATTGAATTCTTCTGGAAATGTGAAGCAGGTGATAAAGTCCTTCTCCTTATGTGCTGGGCTTAGTCACTCAGTAACTCTTTGTGACCCCGTGGACAGTAGCCTTCCAGGTTCCTCTGTCCATGGGATTTCCGAGGCAAGAATACTGGAGTGGGTTGCCATGCCCTCCTCCAGGGGATCTTCTCAACCCAAGGATCGAACCCGCATCGCAGGCGGACTCTTCACCATCTGAACCACGAGGGAAGCCCCCTTGTCTTCCTGTTTGGTATTAAACATCAGAAGTCATTTCTCTTATCCTGTTGCTTTCCCAGCAGCTCTCTCAACTTCTGCCATCCTGGAAGATGTGAACCACCCAGCTGTATCCTCAGGTAGGTCAGTGACCTGTAAGTTAAAGCAATGAAGATGGGTGTGGTACCTTGTTACATGCCACTTCCAGCATTTTAAGCCCAGAGGAAGGATGAGTTGCAGGTCAGGGCTGGGGAAAATTCACTGCCAAGGGCTCTATAGGCAATGTGGTGCCCAGTATCACCTTCGGAACCAGATTTCAAGCTCCAGAGGACAAGGGTTTTATCTGCCTTTCTCATCACTGTATCTGCAGCACTTGTCACAGTGCTTGGCACATTAGAGGCACCCAGGGAAAATTCACTGGATCAGTAAATGAATGTGTAAGCCCTGCATGGGTTTCCCAGGTGGCACAGTGGGAAAGAGTCCACCTGCCAGTGCAGGAGACACAAGAGATGTAGGTTGGATCCCTGGGCCAGGAAGATCCTCTAGAGTAGGGAAGGGCAACCCTCTCCTGTATTCTTGCCTGGAAAATTCCACAGACAGGGGAGCCTGGCAGGCTACAGTCTATGGATTTGCAAAGAGTCAGACATGATTCATCGACTGAGCACGTAAGCCCTGCACGTGTGGATGGGCTACCTGCTGGGGTAGCTCTGGTCCTAGTTAAGAATAGTCCTGCTAGACAGTGTGTAGTGGTGGCAAGTCCCTCTGCTCAAGAGACCCGGGCATCACTCTGGAAAATGCTGGTAGCCCCTTGTTGGCACTCACATCCCTCCTCAGAAAAAAAGTGCTAGGATTTCACATGTGAACAAACTAATGAAGCCGAATTCCAACAAAAATTTTTATTTTTCCATCTCGGCAGATAATGAGGAGTTACCGACTGTCATGCCAGGTACGGCAATGATTTCATCACTGGATCTATAGATACACAGCCTTACTGTGCAGATGGGTGGTACCTGGATGGTCATGTCATCAGCTTACACAGTGTCCTCTGAGGAGTCGATGATCAAATCTGTCTGATACTATGATTCTTAGAGCTTTTGCCCGATCCTTCCATGATTGTTTAATTACCGCTGAGCATCCTTATGCAGAAGGGGACAAGGCTTTGGAGGGCAGCATAACACGTGCACACGCTTTCTAACAGCAGCCTGAAGGTCGCGCTAGCCTCATTAGAAACAGGTCGTTTGCTATGACATGTGGCCAGCCCAGAGGTTCTGGTGGTGCTGTGGCACAGCTGGCAGGTATTCGCCAGCTGCTGGTTGAGTCCTTTTCCGAAGTGCTCTTGTGTCTGGTCGCAGACATGCTTCGGTCCTAATCACTGGCTCCCTGGTGTTCTAGGTCTACATGTGGTTGACTTGCCAGCAGAAAGTCGCAGAGCCAGTTTTCCTTGGCCCCGCCCATCAGGTCAGAACCTTCCTGGCAGGATGTACCACTGCTCTCATGAAACCCTGGGGGGATTATCAGAGCCCAAGAAGGACGCCGGGGACATGCACGCTCAGAGGCCTCAGAGGAGCTCAGGGCTAGACCGTAGTAAGACAAGAAGGGTCACGGCCTCCAGGACTGGGGTCGATCAGCTGGGCCTCCCTCATGGTTTCAGCACTGGTCATCCTTGCTTTCCAGAGAAACATTTTTAAAGTTCAGAATATACAGAGAAACAAGAAGTCAGTAACCACGTTGACGTCCCCTTTACCTGGACGTGACTGATGGCGTGCATTTTATTATGCTGATGTTCCAGTCTTATCAAAAAATAAAACATTACACAAATTATAATGATAAAGATAAATGGAAGGTTCCCTAAATTCCCCAACTCCAGGCTGTGCTCTCTCCTTGCTCAGAGAAGCACTCTCCTGAATTCTGTGTTTATAGTTCCTTTTTAACATTTTATGAATAGGAAGCATGTCATCTCAGTGCATGTTATTTTGTGTGTTTTTTTCACACAAATTACCTTAGTCCCTATATATTGTTTAGTACCTTTTATTCTTTACTCGCTGCACATTTATGAGATGCGTCCATGTCGATGTACACACATATATAAAAGTATATACATCACACTGCTGTGAGCTGCTATAATATTACATTTTTTGAGTAAGCCATTTATTTTCTTTTCCCCACTGATGGAGATACATTTTCCTAATTTTTCACATCTGTCCTGCAGATGTCAAGTTCTAAAGCACCAAACCCATAGTCTACCATCTAATCTGCTTTGTTGAGTAGGTGGTAAAGAGCAAGCCACTGAGCACGGTAATTATTAGGCAGTTCTTGCCTAGAATGCGCTCAGATGTGTGGAGTAAGCGAAGGATTACCTTTAATTTGTAAGCCAGACAAAGAGGGCGAGTTTCACAGGTTAAGTCTCATGAACTGACCTCGATGTTCTCTTCTGCAGGAGACTGGCCCACGCTGAGGCTGGTCAACGGCCCTGGAAGATGCTCTGGGCGGGTGGAGGTTTCCTACCAGGGCAGCTGGGGGTCAGTGTGTGGCGAGGGCTGGGGTCTGAAGGAGGCGCACGTGGTATGCAGGCAGCTGGGGTGCGGCTGGGCAGTGTCTGCGCCTCCCGGTGCCCACTTCGGCCCAGGCTTCGGGAAGATTCTCCTGGACAACGTGCACTGCAGTGGCGAGGAGAGCCACCTGGCCCTGTGTGCCCACGACACCTGGTTCACTCGCACCTGTGGTCACGAGGTGGACGCTGGAGCCATCTGCTCAGGTGAGGGGTCCAAACGACTCCCCGACAGAATGGATTATGACGGCAAATGAGCGGTGAGGCAGGGCCCCCCTCCTGAGAGGGCTGGTGGTCTCCTCTGCTCATTAAGTTTTCTAAACATGGTCCCCTCCAGGGGGATTTGGGCTATGTCTATGTCCCACTGTGGTTTTGTTCAGTCGCTAAGTCATGTCCGACTCTTTGCGATCCCATGGACTGCAGCACAGCAGGCTTCCCTGTCCTTCACCGTCTCCTGGAGTTTCCTCAAACTCACGTCCATTGAGTTGGTGAGCCCATTCAATCATCTCATCCTCTGTCGTCCCCTTCTCCTTGTGCCTTCAATCTTTCCCAGTGTCTGGGTCTTTTCCAATGAGTCAGCTCTTCACATCAGTATTGGGAGCTTCAACATCAGTCCTTCCAATGTACTCAATGTTGATTTCCTTTAGGATTGGCTGGTTTGACTCTTAATCCTGTTTGGCTAATACTTATTCTGTGAGATAGAAATGGGATGAAAATGACCGTGTTAAATCATGCTTTAAAGCAGTTAACGGAGGCTGGTTTGCTTGGTCCATATCTCTTGAAGCCTAAAAGCTTTCCCAGTGCCTAGTTCAGTGCACCATACAGATGGGACTCATGGACGTGCAGTGCTGACCAGGCTCTCCTGTGCTCATGCTCTCCTCTAGGAAACTGCCTCATCCTGGGCTGCTTGGCCCCTCTTCTGGGCAGCTGCTAGAGGGAAGATCCTAGGCACTCTTTAGGGGGGGGCTTGGTGGACAGCTCAACACTGAAATGGAATACCAGCGAAAAAGGGAATTAGAAACTAGCCAACTACCCTGTCACCTGGTGGAGTAATCTTCCCCCATCAGAAGTAAGTTACCAAGCCATTGCAGGTGTCTGGGGCCACTGAAGGAGTAAAAGTTAATGGTCATTGGGACTTCCCCTGGTGGCCCAGTGGCTAAGACTTCATCTCCCAATGCAGGGAGTGCAGAGTTGATCCCTGGTCAATGAGCTAATATCTCACATGCCTCATAGTCTGCCCCCCCCCAAAAAATCATGAAACAGAAATAATAAAGACTTTAAAAACGGTCCACATCAAAAAAAATCTTTTAAAAATGGTCATTGACTTTATGATATAATAGTTTTTTCTATGACTAGGCCTGACGTGCTGCGATTCATGGGGTCGCAAAGAGTCGGACACGACTGAGCGACTAACTGAACTGAACTGATGCCCACTAGTCATCACAATCACTTTTTTGAAAGAAAGTGACCATCTATTTTCTGGAGTGATTAGATCAGAAATTTATCCCCCTGGAGTCTGTAAGACCTGATCCTCCCTAATAAACAAAGAAACTACACCAGTTAAAAATGTATATTTATGGGATTTTAGAGCACTTTGGTCACTGGGAAAAAACCGTGGGGCCATTTCCATCGCTCCTTTTTATCCTAAAGCAGCAGCAGTTGTTGTTTTAACTTTAATGTGCATCAGAACCACCCAGAGGGTTTGTTAAGACCCAGATTGCTGGGCCACACCCCCAGCGTTTCTGATTCAGTAGGGTGGGGTGTGAGAATCTGCGTTTCCAACACGTTCAGGATGGTTACGCTGCTGGTCTGCCGAGGACACTTTGAGAACCACTGTCTGAAAACAAGGAGTCTTTCTTATCCCAATAATTAGGAGCAGAATCACCATCTTCATCACCCTCATTGCCGTCCTCCTCACCGTGGCCGTTGTCATCATGGCCATCGTCCTCACCACCGTCACCGTCCGCCCTGTCATCCTCGTCACCACCAGCAGCTCCATTGTCGCCATCAGTATCAGCATCATCATTACCAGCACCACCATCATCACCATCAGCAGCAAAAACCGGTCTGTCCGGTAAGTTGAACTTTTTATTTGTGGGTCATGTCCCTGGTTGTTTTTAGTTTATGTGCTTTTATGATTGTGTATGGTCAACATTGGGCTTCCCAGGTGGCGATAGTGGTAAAGAACCTGCCCGCCAGTGCAAGAGAAGAGAGACGTGGGTTTGACCCCTGGATCAGGATCATCCTCCAGAGGAGGGCATGACAGCTCACTCCAGTGTTCTTGCCTAGAGAATCGCATACACAGAGAAGCCTGGCAGTCCGCAGGGTCACAAAGAGCTGGACATGACTGAAGTGACTTTGCACACTCGTGACTAATGACTAGACTGTGACTAATGTGCATAGCCAACACTAAGCACCCAAACAAGAATTTTTAAGTAAATTATTAAGATGTCTGCAAAATATGTGAATATCTAGTGTTATGCAAAGAAACATCCCTATGGGTGGTTCATTCTTCACTTATAGCTCGGAGCCTGAGGTTGCATTCATAGCCTCCTCTTAACCCGTCAGCCACTATTCTCAACCAGATACTTGTCATTTCTTCCTGCCTGGATGAACTCAGGCTCCTCCTAACTGGCTTCCTTGCCCACAGGCTCCCAACATTCTATAGCTGGCTTGCAGTCAGAATTCAGTTCACTTCAGTCACTCAGTCATGTCCAACTCTTTGCAACCCCATGGACTGCAGCGTGCTAGGCTGCCCTGTCCGTCACCAACTCCGAGAGCTTGCTCAAACTCATGTCCATTAAGTCAGTGATGCCATCCAACCATTTCATTCTCTGTCGTCCCCTTCTCCTCCTGCCTTCAATCTTTCCCAGCATCGGGGTCTTTTCCAATGAGTCAGTTCTTCGCATCAAGTGGCCAAAGTATCGGAGCCTCAGCTTCAGCATCATTCCTTCTGGTGAATATTCAGGACTGATTTTCTTTAAGTTAGGCTTATTAAGACACAGTAAAAACCTTTTACCTACAGTAAAAACCCTTGTAGTGCAGAGAATTTTGATAAATCGTTACAATTGTGTAACCATTACCACCGTTAAGATATAAAACATTCCATTACTTTAAAGGGTTCTCTTATGCCCCTTGCGGAGAAGGAAATGGCAGCCTACTCCAATATTCTTGCCTAGAGAATTCTGTGGACAGAGGCACCTGGTGGGCTGCCGTCTATGGGATCACACAGAGTCGGACACGACTGAAGCAACTTAGCAGCAGCAGCAGCATGCCCCTTGCAATCAGTCCCCTCTTCTGACCCCCAGATTCTGGCAATGACAGATATGATTTCTGTGCCCATGGGCCTGCTGTTCCCAGAATATTATGTATTGAATTAAGACAATGTGCCACTTTTTGTGTTGGGCTTTCTTACTTAGCATGATACTTTTTGAGATTCATCCATAGAGTTCCATGTATCAGATATCCATTCTTTTTACTGCTGAGTAGTATTCCACTGCATGAATATACCAAAATTTATTTCACTATTCACCACTTGATGGATACTGAATTTATTTCCAGTTTTTTTTCTATTACTAATTAAGCTGCAAAAGCATTCAAATAAAAGTTGAGTGTACCATTGAGTGTACAAGTTGAGTGTACCAGTTGAGTGTACCATTTTGCTTTCCCACCAGCAACACTTGACAGCGACAGTTGCCCCATGTCCTTGGGAATACTTCGGATTTTCTGGGTTTTGTGCGGTCATTATAGTCTCTGCTCTAGTGAGACAGTGGCATCTCCTTGTGGTTTTAACTTGCTTTTCCCTGTGAGAAGTGATCCTAGCTTTTTCATGTGCTTATTTGCATCTCTTCTTTGGTGAAGCGTCTGCTGAAAACTTTCATTCTTTTATTTTATTCTTTTTATTTTAAACTGGATTGTTTATCTTACTGTGTTCTAAGAGAGGTCATTATACATTCTGGAAACAAGTATCTTTTCAGATATGTGTTTTGCACATATTTTTTTTCTCAGTCTGTGACATCTTTTCAGTTTCTTAATGGTGTTTTTTGAAGAGCAGAAAATTTAAATTTTAATGAAATCCAGTTTATCAAAATCTTTTTCTTTCATGAATTATACTTTTGTGTTTTATGTAAGGAATCTTCACTTAACCAAAGGTCTCACAAATTTTCTCTTTTCTTCTAGAAGTTTCATAGTTTAGGTTTTTCATTTAACTCTATGATCCATTTTTGTCCATTTTAAAATATGGTTTAAATTATGGCTCAAAGGATATTTTTTCATAGAGATGTCTAATCATTCCAACTCCATTTGTTGAAAAGACTCTCCTAACTCCACTGAAATACCTTGACACTTTTGTCAAACATAAAATAGCCATTAATACATGGTCTATTTCTAAACTCTTCTACTGATTTATATGACTGTTGTTACACCTGTAACACAGTGTCTTGATTACATGGCTTTCGAGTAAGTTTTATTTTTAGAGTAAGTCTTGAAGTTGGGTAGTGTGAGTGCTCCAACGTTTTTCTTTTCTCTTCTTTTTCAAAATTATTTTGGCCAACCTAGGTTGCCTTTCACAAATATAGTATTTTAGAACCAACTTACCAATTTACACAAAAAATGTCTGCTAGGATTTTTAATTAGGATTGAGTCTACATATAAAGTTGGAGGAAATTGGCATCTTAACTATGTCGAGTCTTCTGAGCCATCTATACATTGTGTCTCTTCATTTACTTAAGTCTTTATCTCATTTGCAGTTTGCATTTTCCCGTGTACAAATTTTGCACATACTTCTCAGACTCATCCATAAGAATCCCTTGGTTTGGGGTGCTACTGTAAAAAGCATTTAAAATTTTTTCTATTTTTATATTTATTTATGTGGCTAGTGAGTTAATTTTCCCCCAGATAATCAAGTGTTTATTGAATTGGGAAAACTATAGTAAATTTTTAAAATATATTCACTTCTTAGTTTATAAACCTCACTCTGTTTGTTATCAGATCTGATTTCCAGGAAACTGGTGTTCATTTGTACCTAAATGTGTGCTAAACAAGAGTTAGATCTCAGATCAGAGCAAACACGTCTTTAAGCTGGACATTCACTAAGCCCTTGAGAACTGGCTTCTTCCGTTTCACAAAGAGATGCTGGTTGTGGTGTGGGGGGTGAGCCAGCTCTCCTTTCACTCAGCTTTCATTCTGTTTCTGCTCATGTGTCTTGTGTGTTCATCCCTAGTTGATGTTTTCTTTTTACTGCAGCTGCAGTAAAAAGTAACATTTGCCCCCATCACCTCTTGGGAAGAGCAAACAGCAACAGGTCTACAAAATATAACCTGAGTTCACAACAAAACTTTATATTCTGTGTATTCTAGTTTACAAGCTACTTCACATTTCTAAAAATAAGAACAAAAGTGGAAATTTAATAACAAACATTGCTAGGAGGCTCCAGCCTCTACCAGGATCTTTGAGGTAGTCAAATAAAGATGTTTCTGAGATTGTGCTCCCAGAACCACTAGTTCAACAAGATGTTAAGGTGAGTCACACATATGTGCACACACACACACATTCTGTGGTCTCATGAATTTAGGAAACATTACATGAAACAAATTAGACAGGTTTCTTCACTACAGGATGTCTGTTCAGTCTCTCAGTCATATCCAGCTCTTGCTTCCCCACAGACTGTAGCCTGCCAGGCTCCTCTGTCCATGGAATTCTCCAGGCAAGCATACTGGAGTGGGTTGCCATTTCTGCCTCCAGGGGATCTTCCTGACCCAGGGCTCGAACTCAAGTCTCCTGCTTGGCAGGCAGATTCTTTACCAGTGAGCCAACAGTATGTCTAGGAGCCATCCAGTATAATTAACCTTATAAAGTTCCCACAAGAAGTCATGGGTTGCCATGCCTGTGAAATACAGTAGCCGCAAATCCCTGTTTTCATGTACCATCTGTTTGGAAGTTTTCTGCCTAATACAGTAAGGCACATGTGAAGTCCAGGTATTTGGGATTAATGCATATGCTGCCAGAATATTCTAATCAAATTAAAGTAGCAGAGCACCTCGTCTCCCTGAATATGTAAGTTTGAAGGCACTGTCCTCCAATACCTGTGCTGCCAGAATCGAGGTCCTGCCCTCCCCCCACCTGTTAAAGTCCTACTGTGGCTGGGCTGCTCCTTTTCTCCAGGTAGCCTCCGCTGGTCTCCACGAAGACACACATCCTCTGTGCTTCTGTCTTTTCTGCTGACATTGCTCATAATCCACTTCTTGTTACAATTACTTAGACACCTATTCTAGCTTCCAACTGAGTTACAAGCCTTTGAAACACAGGCTGGCTTTCTCTCTTTGTATCAGATATTTTAAAATAAATGTTGCCAATGTAATTGTAGAAGCTGCCTTCATTTCCTTTAGGTTTTCTTAAATATGATGTTCATAAACTCATCATCTGTTTTTTAAAATATTTATTTCTACTGAGCCAAAGATTTAAGGTTAAGTGTGCCATGAATGTAGAAGAGATGACTAAAAAAATTAAACAATCTTGTTTGATGGTGATGGTGACTGACTTGGATGACTCAAAAGAAAAGAAAAAACTTCAGAAGGCAGACTTCCCTGGTGCTCCAGTGGTTAAGACTCTGTGCTTCCACTTCAGGGGATGTGGGGTTCAATCCCTGACTAGGGGTTCAATCCCTGATTAGGGAACTAAGATCCCACGTGCTGCATGGTGTGGCCAAAAAAAATATTAATTAAAAAACAAAAAGGTTTCCTTTAAAGACCAAAAAATACTTCAGAAGGGTATTATCCTGAGTCCTTCCAGGAATGTGTCTGCTTCATTCTTTTCACTCTGCTGACAGATGGTGGCCTAGCTTTGCTGCCCCTTCCAGCTGACAGCTCCTTGGCGCCTTCACACAGGCTGGACACCGAGGCCTCGACACCTGCAGGTACAGGAAGCAATTCCTGAAAACTCAAGGGCTCATGGGTCGTGTGGGAGAGGCATTCCTCCAAGCTGGAGGGAAACCACAGGCACAGTTAAGGTGAAGACAGCCCACTGACAGGCTCTGAAAATTCAGAGCAATTTTCTTCACCTTTCTGAGTCTCAGTTTCTTCATCCATAAAATGGGAACCCATCCCTTACCCTGTGGGGTTGTTGTAGGGAGTCAGAGAGAAGTGGTTAAGTTAGTGACTCTCAGAGGCTCTGGCACTAAACTCCCAAACAACAGGTATTAGTTCCTGTCCTCAGTGCCCTTGACATAGTAAAGCCATTAACAAAAACTTAGGGGGCAAAGGGACCAAGTAACTCTGAGACTAGAGTAGTTCTGCGTGGCCAGGAGTCTGTTTAGCTATAATCAGCCTATAGACAGTCTTTTTTCTTGTTTCACTGCTGCTGCTAAGTTACTTCAGTCGTGTCTGACTCTGTGTGACCTCATAGACGGCAGCCCACCAGGCTCCTCCATCCATGGGATTTTCCAGGCAAGAGAACTGGAGAGGGTCTCATTGCATTCTCTGTCTTGTTTCACTAGATACACTGAAATCTCTTATTTCTATTGCTGTCCATGGTAGGGGAAATAACACAGGTTCTTGTTGGGAGAATCTAGGAATTCAGGCAATTTCTTAAAGAGAACTTCACCTTTTGGAAAATGGGGGATAAAGTCTTCCTGAGGGGACTTGAAATTGAAGATTATTCTGGCTCTTCTTGCTATCTGGGTGGCTGAGGACTGCGTGATCTTGTCTGGTTGTAAAATAGGGATGTGACCACCTGGAGATCAAAAAGGATAAAGGAAGCCTTCCAGAGATGGGAGGGCAGACCCCAAGTGCCTCTTTTCCGTTTTCCTCCCCAGGGCCCTGGGTGGCTGTGAGGCTGGTGGGCGGTCCAGGGAGATGCTCAGGCTGCGTGGAAGTTCTGGTCCAGGACATGTGGGGGACTGTGTGTGAGGACCTCTGGGACCTGGCTGAGGCTGCCGTCATGTGCCACCAGCTGGAGTGTGGCCAGGCTGTGGCAGCCCCCACAGGGGCCCACTTTGGGGCAGGTTCTGGGAAGATCACGCTGGATAACAGTGTGTGGGCAGTGAGAGCCACCTGGGGCAGTACGTGAACGGGGGCGAGGCCGGGCATAATTGCAGGCACCAGGAGGACGCCAGCGTCATCTGTACAGGTGAGCGGCTGGCATCTCCCAGGACGTCACTGCTTTTATGCCCCTTTGGACATCTCAGCCCCTATTCGCACCTGTTGTTTAGCTGTTCATAATAAGCCACAGTGATATCTTTCAACCCTCAGGTGCCAACGATCCACCAGCCCTGACTCCTGTCCCCGGGTCTGAAGATGCTTCCTCTGTGCACACACTCACAGGTAGGTCCTCTGTGCCTGCTGTATTTGCTTTCAGCTCTATTAATCTTCCAAAAGACACTGTTGTAAAGATACTTACTATAGTAAGTACAGACAAGTCAACCCAAAAGGAAATCAACCCCAAATATTCATTGGAGGGACTGATGCTGAAGCTGAAGCTTGAATACTTTGGCCACCTGATGCAAAGAGCTGACTTACTAGAAAAGACCCTGATGCTGGGAAGGATTGAAGGCAAAAGGAGAAGAGCGCAGGCAGAGGATGAGATGGTTGGATGGCATCACCAACTCAATGGACATGAGTTTGAGCAAACTACAGAAGATAGAGAAGGACAGAGGAGCCTGGCGTGCTGTAGCCCGTGGGGTCACCAAGAGTCAGACGTGACTTATCGACTGACCACAAAAGATGCTTAAGGGAATAGCAGTTACCCTTCACTTTCATGCATTGGAGAAGGAAATGGCAACCCACTCCAGCGTTCTTGCCTGGAGAATCCCAGGGACGTGGGAGCCTGGTGGGCTGCCGTCTACGGGGTCACACAGAGTCAGACATGACTGAAGCGACTTAGCAGCAGCAGCAGTTCCTATTTACTGTGCAAGGACTGCTGATAAGAACAAAACAGGGCAGGGTATTTGGGATGCTCATCCATCACCTAAAATTCTTGAATATTCTTTTCCCTTTGGTTATTTATGGGAAATCCATATTATATCCCGCTGATTTAGGAGCTGAATCTACTGTTAGTCGATTTGAAAAGGATCCAAAGGAGTTAAAGGCGTTATTAAAAGCAGACGATGTTTGTACACCTCTCAGGTGGTGGTAGCCGGGTGAGCTCCCTCAAATTGATATTCACAGAGGCCGCAAGGGTGCAGAAGGCAGCAGAGCTCCTGGTGCCGAGGCAGCCCATGTGGGCACCTCTCCCCCCACATCTGACTTGTCTGGGTGACCATCTTCTGTGGCAGCAGCCTTGAGGTCATTACTGCAGGTCATTACTGAGATCATTACTGCAGGTCATTACTGAAGGCTGAAATCAACTCCATCAGCAACCAGTTAAAATTGAAACCAGAAATCAGTTCTTTACACTGAACATTCAGTTTGTTGGGTTAATTGCCATTTGACATTTTAAACACTGATTTGTTTCAACTGACCCCATAACTAGATGGCAGGACTGTGAAGAAAGCTCAGTGCTGAAGAATTGATGCTTTTGAACTGTGGTGTTGGAGAAGACTCTTGAGAGTCCATTGGACTGCAAGGAGATCCAACCAGTCCATTCTGAAGGGGATCAGCCCTGGGATTTCTTTGGAAGGAATGATGCTAAAGCTGAAACTCCAATACTTTGGCTACCACATGAGAAGAGTTGATTCGTTGACTCATTGGAAAAGACTTTGATGCTGGGAGGGATTGGAGGCAGGAGGAGAAGGGGACGACAGAGGATGAGATGGCTGGATGACATCACTGACTCGATGCACATGAGTCTGAGTGAACTCCAGGAGTTGGTGATGGACAGGGAGGCCGGGTGTGCTGTGATTCATGGGATCGAAAAGAGTCAGACATGACTGAGCAACTGAACTGAACTGAACTGAAGAAGGTTTGCTTGGATTGATGTTTTATGAGACAAAACGAGGTACAAGAGCTGCTCAAAGATGCCATGTTTGTCTCACATTGCTTGGGTACCACACAGTCTAGGCAGGTTTGCCAAACACCTAGGGAGAGCCGGGGAAGTCCATTCATTAATATGGATGCTGCGTCTCCATGATAGAACACAGCTGGTTGTTTCCTAAAAGGGAAAGAAGAAATGGCAGCAAAGAGATCCCAAAATGAACTCATGGAGAGAGCACGGATGCGCCGACCATGGGGAATATTCTAAACCCTCATCTTAGCGACTAGATAACTGAGCTTAAAGATGGGGGAGAGGAGGTCTTTCCTGCCTAGAACTTTGTTGTGGGGGAACCAGTGGAGGACCCAGTGCCTTGTATCTGAGTCTGACTTTTCAGAATGTTCTCATTGCAAAGATTTTCTTTTCCTACATGGGATTAGGAGGCTCCTGATCACGAGCAATGTTCCTGTTTGTACCTGTTTGCAGGTGCTGGACTGTCAGCTACCATACCCACCACGGGCCCTCCCAGCCTTCACTCCACTCTCCCGCCAGCAGGTAACGCCTTTCTGTGACTTGGCCAGTCTTGTGCTTAGCATTTTCTGAGAAACTAGTGTATGCCATGCATAGAATTAAGTGTGTTCCATGGTAATCATAAAGCAAGGTGCTTTTCCCAGCATTTCATAAGAAAATAAACAGAGACCCAGAGAACACAGTGAACAGATGTCACTGCTCAAATAACTAGTCACACAGTCATAAGTGGCAAAGGCTGGATTCACCCAGACCTGTTAACTACAAGGATCATGTTGGTTTCACTGTGTTTTTCATGGTGACCTGGATCAAAGCTACCTAGACAAGGAGAAGGTATGAGTAAGGACTAATTGCTCATGCCAAGACTATTTGAGAAAATTATATGGAAATGTTAAGTATATTTTTAGGCTGTCTACAAAGAGAATTTATTAATAATAAAGGATATGATAGATAAAATGTTAGTTATTAATTCAGATTTTCCACTTTTCTCATCACTGTTTCATTTGGGTGAAATTGATCTCCTCAGCTGGGCCTTTGCATGAGCTGATAAACCCTCCATACAACCATTCTTGGCATATTTCCCCAAACATTGGTCTAGTACAATCTTTTCTTGCCTGGAGAATTTCATGACAGAGAAGCCTGGCAGGCTACAGTCCATGGAGTTGCAGAAACTTGGACACGAATGAGCAACTCACACTTTCACCTTTTTCAGTCTTTTTGATGTTGACACATAACTGGGAGGATGTTGTTTCCATCTTACAGCTGAATTATAAGACAAAGTGGAGTCAGGGCCAAGCTTTGGAGCAGAGAAATTATGTCATTGTTTTGGGAGCTCAGTTGTGCCCCTGCGTGGGAGCCCTAAACTACACACCTGAAACAAGGCTAGGAATCCATTTGGAGAAACAAGCATCCTTTCTTATAATTAGTCCGACAATTGCTCAAAAAGAAGTAGCTTTTCACTATTGATGGGAGCTGCCCCACTGCCTCTACTTGCTGAGCTGACATTTCTACAAGTGCCTCTCCTGTGTGAATAGCATCACCAAGTAATCAAGGAATGTGAGTTGCTCAGTCCTGTCTGATTCTTTGGGACCCCATGAACTACATAGCCTGCCAGGCTCCTCAGTCCATGGAATTCTCCAGGCAAGAATACTGCAGTGGGTAGCCATTCCCTTCTCCAGGGGATCTTCCCAACCCAGGGACTGAACCCGTGTCTCCTGCATTGCAGGTGGATTTTTAACCATCTGAGCCACCAGGGAAGCCCAGTAATCAATGAACAAATCCTTTAAAAATGACCTGGGACTATCCATTCCCTGCTCTGTTGGGCTGATTCATAGAAGACAAGTCCTCCCAATGAAAGCAAATAGAAAAGCCAAATAAAGTAAAGAAAGCTGCAAAGCCTATTCTTTTACTCTTGGTGATAAGGATTATGTGACCCAGAAACACCATTTCTGAATAGTTTATTAGTGCCTACCCATGTACCCCAGTAGAGGAAACCTCCTTGACCACAGAGAGCTGGGTCCCAATGCCTCTCCTCCTTGTTCCTCCCCAGGGGCCTGGATGGCTGTGAGGCTGGTGGGTGGTCCAGGGAGATGCTCAGGCCGCGTGGAAGTTCTGGTCCAGGACACGTGGGGGACCGTGTGTGATGACCTCTGGGACTTGGCTGAGGCTGCCGTCGTGTGCCGCCAGCTGGAGTGTGGCCAGGCTGTGGCAGCCCCCACGGGGGCCCACTTTGGGGCGGGTTCTGGGAAGATCGCGCTGGACAACATGCAGTGTGCGGGCAGTGAGAACCACCTGGGGCAGTGCATGCACGGGGGCGAGGCCGGGCACAACTGTGGGCACCTGGAGGACGCCAGCGTTGTCTGCACAGGTAAGCGGCTGCTGTCAGTCCCTGCCTGGAGGGCGGCTCCTGTGGTCTCCCTACTGACCCCTACTCACACACACATACCCCAGTGACACACACACAGCCCAGCCTCAGAATGTCAGTGGACCAGGCAGGCAGCCTGGCTCCTTCCCAGGTTGTTCAGCCACCCAACCACCCCCTGACCTGCACCGATTGCTGAATATGACTTATAGGCTGGATCTCAGCTCAGAAGTGGCTGGTTCGGTTTGAAAATTCTAAGCTGAACTTCAGTTTAGTCGCTCAGTCGTGTCCAACTCTTTGCGACCCCGTGACCTTGAATTTAGCCAAATCAGAGCGTTCGGCATAAAAATCCAAATTCTTACATTTTGTGGCAAAAATAAAAGTAGAAGTGCATCAGGTTCAAAGCAGCAAACTCTCCTGTTGCATTAACTGACGGGACAGCCAGCTTTCTGGACAGGGCAGAAAGCCCTGCCCCTCTGGACACCGAATAGCTGCTTTCCTGTGCACACGACTCCCGACACTCAAGTCCCTTGTTTATCTTACCCCATGGGTCCTCATTAACATTTGTGCGTGTGACTTCAGGGTGATGGACCAAGTTGTCAGCTGGTATGCCAGGCCTTCCACATCTGGGCCTGGTGACCTCCCCAGAACTATGTGTCCCTCTGGCTGGCTCTCTACCCCCCAGTCTTTCCTGATTCTGCCCCACTGGTGACTTGGATAACGTTCCGATGAATGACAAGCTCTCAGGCTGCACCTGCCCACCTGAAGCCACCCTTGTCACCTCCTGAGGCCCCCAGGGAGCAGTGGTCCCTGAAGATGTCCTGGGACAGCCTATGTTTGCTGCTTGGTCCTGGGCCCCAAATCCCCAGGAAATGCCAGGCTCTTCATGGGCAGAGTCTCTGCCTTTCTGCAGCCCACCCCTCTCTACTTGTAGGATGTTCACAGTAAACGTTCTCCCATTAAGACGTGGTAACATGCGTAGTCTCTCTCCATGTTACAGGTGCTGATTCCACAGCTGCTCCGCCTACAGGTAGGGCCCGTGTTACGTCTTCTACTAGACTCTGCATGATGTGAGAGGGTCATGAGGCTTAGAGTCAGATCCTGGTTTGATTAAAGCTTCATTCTTTCACTCATCTGTTCATTCAACCGTGTGCCAGGCTCTGTGCCAGTGAAGCACGGGGGCCATGCAGTGGTCAAAGCCCTGGACCCTTCTTTCATGGGGTTTACTCCCTAATGGGAGAGACAGCGTGACATATGACCCCCTCAGTTAGATGACCACAGCCAAGACATGTCATCTCTCCTTCCCAGTTCACCTCCGTTGCTCTTCATTAAAGTGGGAATAATACGGAGAATACAGAGTAAGGTATGGACTGCGTGTGCTCAGTTGCTCAGGGACTGTAGCCCACCAGGCTCCTCTGTCCATGGGATTTCCCAGATGAGAGTACTGGAATGGGTTGCCATTTCCTACTCAAGTGGACCTTCCCAACCCAGAGATCGAACCAGTGTCTCCTGCATTGACAGGTGGATTCTCTATCACTGAGCCCCAGGGAAGCCCAGGTCATGTCCTAGACGATACCTAAGGATTCCTGGCACCTAGAAGGCACTCACACAGCCATGGCTCCTCCCTCTGGTCATGTGCCCACCTAAAGGAGGGCATGTGGGGATCAGAAGGCCCTGAGCTATAGGAATCTGATCCCAACTGGTTTCTCTTCAGCTGAATATGCATGGGCTTCTCTGGTGGCTCAGATGGTAAAGAGTCTGCCTGCAGTGCAGGAGACCCAAGTTCAGTCCCTGGGTCAGGAAGATCCCCTGGAGGAAGAAATGGCAACCCACTCCAATATCCTTGCCTGGAAAATCCCATGGACTGAGGAGCCTGGCAGGCTACAGTCCCTGGGGTCGCAAAGAGTCAGACATGACTGAGCGACTTCACTAACTTTTCAGTCTCCATGTCATTAGAACAGGCACATGGGATGCCCTGCTCCCTAAAATTCTACGCTTTTGATGTTCTGCGACTAATAAGGAGGGAGGAAGTAGCCACATAGGTTAGCTGAATTAAGTGTACACCAGTGGGAAAGCAAAAGATGGTTGTCGAAAAACAGAGATGTAAGTCTTACAATAGAAACTGAGAGACACCTTACCCTCTAACATTTTGTTATGAAAAATTTCAGATATACCTAAAAGTTTGAGGAATATAACGGTTAACTCCTACCTGGATTCTATGATAAATTTATCAATCTGTCATTCATCAACTTACCTTTTATTAAGGTTTTATTTATGTGCAGAAGGTTCACCCCTGTTAAGGTCCAGTTTGACGAACTTTGGTGATTGTACAAGGTTGTGTAATCACCACTGCAGTCAAGATACACAACAGTTCCCTCGGCTCCGAAGGTTCCCTCGAGCATTTCAGACCTCCTCCCTGCCCCCTCCCCCAAGGATTTGCTGTGTGACTCTCCTTGCTTTGTTTAGATGAAGTCACTGTGCCCCTGGGGCGAGGGTAACCAAGAAAGAGGTGATGGCCCCCGACAGCCCGCATGCAGCAGGCCACTTGGGGCTGTCTTTGCTTTTGCCAAGTGGCCACGTGGCCCGTGTCAGCTTGTCAACAGGCAGTAACTCCATGTTTCATCCGAAATGGGGATCTCGGGCATGTGAGATCACTGGCCTTAACAGCGTCATCATTATTCCTGCTGAATCGTGATGGGAGGCAGCTGCCCCTTGGAGTAGCTGTTTACCTTCTCGCAATGTTCTGACTCTGCCCTCACGTCACTCCTTCCTTTTTCCCCCATCAATAGCCTATGAGAACCTACTTCCCACATCACCGGCAACATCGGAGGCCCAAAACCCACCTGCTTCGGCGCCTCCAGGTAAGGCCGTTCCTTCTTGTCTTGTGTCTTT
The DNA here is from genome assembly GCA_006410615.1 of Neotragus moschatus. Classification (NCBI taxonomy): domain Eukaryota; kingdom Metazoa; phylum Chordata; class Mammalia; order Artiodactyla; family Bovidae; genus Neotragus; species Neotragus moschatus. The sequence continues at coordinate 213,028 of SJYA01002945.1, read as the reverse complement.
GGATGGGACAGAGGTGACACGGTCACACGTCTTTCATCGCCCAGCAGGCCACCCAGGCTTATTCATACAGCTGTCACCGAGCTCCCTTGGAGCCTGTCATGAGGCCTTAGAGCTCCAAACTATTACCTCTGCCACAGGGCTATTGACCCAAGCAAATCTCAGGCCACAAGCCCCGGGGGTCGAGGACTGGAAAATAGACTCAGCCTCCTGGGAAGAGTGGGAGGGTCACACTGCAGAGAATGCAGAGAGCGAGGCTAGAAGGTGAGCAGTCTTAACCTGGGTGTGATTAGCTTGGCATCAGTTCTCACATGGGTTGGCCTCAAAGTGAAATTTTGAGCTTCATCAACATTCTGGTTTCAACTGATCTGAAGTCTACACGCTTGCAGTCAGCAGTTTTCATCTGGTCGGGGTCCACTTCCTGCAAATATAACTTAGGATTCTGTGTCAGGCCTTTAAAGACGGATGCCATCAGACGCCTTAGAGCCACACGTTGGCATGGGACCCTCATGGCAGCATGAAGGGTGTGGGTACAAAGCCACAGAAAGAAAGGAGAGCCAGGGTGGCAGAGGGCAGTCTAGTCCTCAACAGGCAGGGGGAGCGACCAGCACCCTGAGACCCCTTTCCTCCCGCAGGAGGCTGGGCCCCCGTGCAGCTGGCGGGCGGCCACGGGAGCTGCGCTGGCCGTGTGGAGGTTTTCTACCAGGGTGCCTGGGGAACAGTGTGTGACGACCTCTGGGACCTGCCGGAAGCAAACGTTGTCTGCCGGCAGCTGGGCTGTGGCTGGGCCATGGAGGCTCCGGGGGAGGCCCACTTTGGGGAAGGTTCCGGGAAGATCATCCTGGACAACGTGCAGTGCGGGGGGCATGAAGAGCACCTGGACGAGTGCTCCCACACTGGCTGGTTTGCCCACAACTGCGGGCACGGGGAGGATGCTGGCGTGGTCTGTTCAGGTAACCCCACTCCCTTCCCAGGCAAAGCCCCGCTGGGCCCTTTCGAGAAAGTCCTTTCCTAGGGACAGTGTAAAAAAAATCACAATTGAGAGAAAACCAGGACAGGAACTTCCCTGGCAGTGCAGTGGTTAAAAATGCTCCTTCCAGTGTGGGGAACTTGGATTCGATCCCAGGTTGGGGAACTAAGATCCCACAGGCCACAGAGCAGCGAAGCCCGAGCACTGCGCGTAGACAGCCTGCAGCAAAGAACCAGCAGAGCCCAAATTTTGAGAAAAGAAAGAGAGCAGGATGATTTTCACTGACAGCTGATGTTTTCATCTCTCCCACTTACAGATGCTGAATACTCAGTGGCCTTGCTACCAGGTGGGGAAGGTGGTGTTCACGTGGGCGATTTCTCAAAACCTGGGGTGGGGGGTCGAATTCTGCAGGAAATTTAGTGGGTTCTGTATTCCAAGCCCGTAGAGCGGCTCAGAGATGTGGAGTCGCTGACTGTCCACTGGGAGTCATTGGAAGTCATTTGGTCCCAACTTACCTTCTACCTCTTCAATTCACTGTGCATTTCACGCTCAGGAAGCAGATTCAAAATTTCTTAAACTTCTGCACAGCGCTTTGGGGTTGTGAGGGGCTGGCAGTGAGACACGAGTGGGGAGTGGTTGAGATGGGAGAGGCAGTTATGGACACTTTCTGTCCATGGGCAGCAGAAGGCTAATGGGCCAGACCTGGCCCAAGTCAAGGCTCAGTTTAATTCCTACCCTCTCCTTGGCCCTCTCTGATCCTGGGCATTCTGGCCCCACACTGCTTCCTTGTTGTTGGTTTTCCCACATGCTCTCAGCATCAGTACCTGGAGTTTTCCACACCTGTGCCCCCCTCCTTTATCAAACCTCCGGTCCCTTAATGCCTTGCCCTTGGCCAGCTCTTGGCCGAAGGGTGAGTCATGACCAGAGCTGAGTGGACGAGGTCTGATAAAGCTGTAGTCACACCCCCTCCTGGACCGTCAGCCTCAGGAGGTGGGAATAGATTGGTCCCCAGAGAGAATCTCCAATAGGAAGTTCTAGGCCAGGTGTTGCTGGCTAGAGAGATGTTGGGGACAGCAAGGAGCCATAGCGACCTTAGGTCCTGGCCCACCGTCTCTGAGTAGCACAGGTGAAAGGAAGCAGTCAGCCAGTGCCTCTTCCTGTACTTGCATTGAAGCCTCATAACTCCCCGCACTGAGGTCACAGAAACTGGCTACCGGAGCCAGAATGTCCCATCTTCAGTTTTCTCAAAGTCCCCAATTTAAAAATATCTCATTTACATTCCCTGATTCTCTGTATCCTTCTCTGTCCTTTCTTTTTCATCTTCTGTTTTTTTTTTTTTTTTCCTCTCCCCTTGCTGGTATCTTGGGCTTTCAGAAGCTCCATTAAACTTTTCTTAGCGCCTCTTAGAGATAAAGAGCTAGGATAACATGACAAGAGAATGAATGCGTCCGAGTCCGAAAGATCTGGATCAGTGTGTCTTCCCTCCTGCACGTGGCCACCCCCTGCATGCTCTGCTTCACCCCCAGAGACTGGCTCAGGGGCTCCGGGAGAGGCCTGACGATGTGTCTCCCCCCGGCTTCTTGGTGGCTCCTTGTGGGGTGTGTCACCCTCGGTGCCAGCCGACGGCCCCGTTGGGTTTGATGACGTCCTTTGTGTTTGCCAGGTCCCCCTTTGGATGTCATGGCGGAGACGGAGGCTGCAGGTGAGACCAGGTTGTCCTTGGCTGCCCTGATCGTCGTCATCTAGCTCAGGCCCTAAAGTGATTTTTCGAGGAAATTGAGCAAAATATTACTACCCTGTCTAAGTCACCCCTCTGAGCCTGCATTCTGAGTGACTTGTCCAATAATGAAGGTTCCAGATGCATTTCTATTAGTTCAAGAAGGTAGTCCAAATGGTCAAGTGTGGCCAGCCTTCCGGTCTCCCAGCATGGACACCACACGTGCAGAACAGACATGGGGCCGTCAGCACAGCCACATTGCCAGGGCACTGCCCCAGGGCATCATTTTAGAGGGCTTTCACCACAGTGGGCACCTTCCCTGCCCTCTCTCCTTCTCTGACTCTGTGTCCTTTCTTTTTCACCTTCCTTTTTTGGTTTCTCTGCTTTGGCCAGTATCCTGGGCTTTCAGAAGCTCAGGATAAGCTTTTCTTAGCACCACCTGGAGTTGAAGGGCTAGAATAACGTATTGCCTGGAGGGCCTGGCTGGTCCTCCTAGGGAGGAGCCAGCTGAGTGTAGGTCCGCTTCTTACACAACCAGGTAATCTGATGGAGAAAGCTGCTGCTGCAGCTGCCACCTTTCATCTTGAACTAAATAGTGGGCAGATGGATAGACAAACAGACAAGCAGGTGGAGAATCAAATGGACAGTGGGTGGACAGATGGACACAGAACAAGTCAGAGTTGGAGAGGCTGGATGACTCAGGGCAACTTCTTTCCACTTAGTGGATTTTCAGTGGTCTAATTCCAATCAATTGCAAGTGCTAGTGGGTAGAACATTGCTGTCTTCATATATGCTCCACGTAAGCTTGACCTTAATTGTGAAAATAAAATAGTTTATTCATTATTACTGATGACATGATAAAAATCAAAGCTATAGGATATAACCGAAACTGGGGTCTGGCTGCTCACTGCTCAAAAGCCAAGAAAGACAAAGTTGGTGGAAAGGAAAGTTTGCCTTATCTTGGATGCTGGCAGTTGGGGACTGGGGGAGTGGCACCTGTCCAAAGGCTGACTCCCTTTTCCCCGACATTCAGGGGGCAAGAGCTTTTATAGGCTGAGGGAGGGGGCTACATACAGAAGCAACACAGTCAGCTCTGACCAGCGTCATCTTGATACAGTTACAAATTAATTCAGTTCAATTCAGTTCAGTTCAGTTCAGTTGCTCAGTCGTGTCCGACCCCATCGACTACAGCACTCCAGGCCTCCCTGTCCATCACCAACTCCTGGAGTTTACTCAATTCGTGTCCATTGAGTCAGAGATGCCATCCAACCATCTCATCCTCTGTCATCCTCTTCTCCTCGCGCTTTCAATCTTTCCCAGAATCAGGGTCTTTTCCAATGAGTCAGTTCTGCTCATCAGGTGGCCAAAGTGTTGGAATTTCAGCTTCAACATCAGTCCTTCCAATGAACACCCAGGACTGATCTCCTTTAGGATGGACTGGTTGGATCTCCTTGCAGTCCAAGGGACTCTCAAGAGTCTTCTGCAACACCACAGTTCAAAAGCATCAATTCTTCGGCGCTCAGCTTTCTTTATAGTCCAAATCTCACATCCATACATGACCACTGGAAAAAACCATAGCGTTGACTAGGCGAACTGAACAAATTAATTAGGTACAGTTAATTTTCAGGTTTGGGGTCAATTTGTTTCCATTTCCTTTGAGCCCAATTCTCAGGACTGCGGCAGCTTCTGTCATGGGTACACTCTGCTCATCACATAGTTAACCTCTCCAGCTGGTGGGGTTTCAGTATCTACAAGACGGTTCACAGGAGAGGGCTCAGAATATTACCTAGAGCCCTTGAGGAGGAGCTAAAGGTCTCTGGCTTTGCTCACTGACTGCATTACTCTTATTTGCTTTCCTTTGACTGTTCTCCTTTGTTTCTGCATGTCCTCCCTTCTCTGATTAAACTTAGTCTTTGGCTAAAGCTCTTCCGCAGACAAAAGGCAGGTGGAGGACGTGGGGGATGGGCAGGCAAGGACCGTAGAGTCCCGCTCCGTTTCACCAGCACTGGGGAGTAACCAAGGGAAAGGTTCAGGCGGATTCTGGATAACTGCCCTACCCAGAAAGCACATGTCAGGGGCAAAATTCTCTTGAGATCAAGAGATACTGCAAACTTCAGACCTAATGTCATATCCTGATTCCTAAGTTTACAAGAATTTTTTGACTGGTTTATACCTCTGCTATATCCTACGATGCACCCAACAAAGCAATGACCCATGAAACCTTTCAAGGGGGAAAAAAATGAACGAAAAAAGAATGTCAACTATAGTGAACTGAACAATGAAAAAAACTGAAATTCTGAAATATCTCTCTGCTTTTAGGAAAATCTCAGTGTGGCAGAATCATTACTAACTCATCTGGAGCGATCAGGAATCCCCCTCGGAACGAAATGCACGACAACATAACGTGTGTGTGGGAAATCAGAGCCAACGCATCTGACCACATACGACTGGCGTTTCCGTACCTTAAGTAAGTCAGAAGGACTTTCCTTAACTGCACCATGTGGTGTAAGATTCCAAGCATTTATTTCTTTGGTTGATCCCTGTAATTGAAAGAGTCTTTCTTTTTAAGTTTCTATTTTGAACTAACTGTTGGAGAAGACTCTTGAGAGTCCCTTGGGCTGCAAGGAGATCCAACCAGTCCATCCTAAAAGACACCACTCCTGGGTGTTTATTGGAAGGACTGATGCTGAGGACTGAAACTCCAATACTTTGGCCACCTCATGCGAAGAGCTGACTCATTGGAAAAGACCCTGATGCTGGGAGGGATTGGGGGCAAGAGAAGAAAGGGACAGCAGAGGATGAGATGGCTGGATGGCATCACCGACCCAATGCACATGAGTTTGGGTGAACTCCGGGAGTTGGTGATGGACAGGGAGGCCTGACGTGCTGCAATTCATGGGGTCGCAAAGAGTCGGACACGACTGGAGTGACTGAACTGAACAGACACATAAGAAGCTAGAAAAATAACACAGAGTCCCATGTCCCCTTCACTCTTCTTTCTCCATTGGTGACATCTTATATAACTGTAGAATAGTTTCAAAAACACAAATGCTGTTAGCTGGAATATAGACTTACTCGGTCTTCACCGTTTTTCACTTGCACTTATGTGTGTGTATAGTTCTGTACAATTTTATCCCATGTATATGTCCATGTCTAGGTCCTCTGGGTTTCCCCAGTGGCTCAGTGTTAAGAATCTGCTGGCAGTACAGGAACTGCAGGAGACATGGGTTCAGTCCCTGAGTTGGGAAGATCCTGCCCTGGAGGACAGTATGGCAAGCCACTGCAGTATTTTTGCCTGGAGAATCCCATAGAGGAGCCTGGAAGGCTACATTCCATAGTGTCGCAAAGTGTCAGACACAACTGAAGTGACTTAGCACACACGCACGCATGCACAGGTCCAGGAAACCACCACTACAATCTAGAACAGCGATCCCCTACCTTTTGAGCATGAGGGACCAGCTTCATAGAAGATCATTTTCCCACAGATGGCGTGGGATGGTTTCAGGATGATTCACATGCATTTTATTTGTTGTGTACTTTATTTTTTATTATTATATAACTCCACATCAGATCATTAAGCATTAGGTCTCGGAGATCGGGGACCCTTGATCTAGAAGCGGAGAGTGTGTTCGCCGACTGCAAGGGGGTAACTACTTTGTCCTGTGTGCTTACAGCCACCCCAGCCGCTGTCCCTGGCAGCCACCAAACTATCCTGCAGTTCTATGTAGTTTTGTCATTTCAAGAGCCTTCAATCTATGGAGTCATTCAGTATTCTTTTGAGATTCACTTTTCTCACTCTGCTTAAGGCCCTTGAGCTCCATCCAGGCTGTTTTCTGTATCAAGAGTTTGTTCCTTGTCATTGCTGAGAAGGGTTCCATTGTGTGAAAACCAGAGTTTGTATAACCATTTCTTCCAGTGAAGGATGTTCGGGCTGTTCCCAGCCCCTCTATTATATGTAAAGCTTCTATGAGCATTCATACACAGGTTTTTGCATGAACTTAAGTTTTCATTTCTCTGGGGTTGATGATTGAGAATCAATTGCTAGGTCATGTAGTATGTACATTAAAGAACATGTCAAACTATTTTCCAGAGTGACTGCCATTTTGCATTCCTTCCAACAACATATGACAGATATAATTTCTCCATATCCTAGCCAGCATTTGCTGTGATTTTTTTGTATTTTTGTTGTTTTTGTTAAGTTATGTCTGTCTCTTTGGGACCCCATGGACTGCAGGCTTCCCTGTCCGTCACCAACTCCTGGAGCTTGCTCAAACTCATGTCCACTGAGTTGGTGAGGCCATCCAGCCATCTCATCCTCTGTCATCCCCTTCTTCTCCTGCCTTCAGTCTTTCCCACCATCAGGGTCTTTTCTAATGAGTTGGCTCTTTGCATCAGGTGATATCCATTAATTTTTGTATTTATGGAAAATTTTTTAGCAAAATGTAGGAAAAACTTTTTAGCAAAAACTGTTTTTAGCAAACAGGTCTTGTGTATGTGTTGTTAAATGTATATGTTGGTGTTTCTTTTTTATTTTTGGAGTGACTGTAGATAATACTGTTTTATAATTTTGGTTTCCACATGTTTATTAGAAATATGATTGATTTTTGTGCCCATGAATTTTTAGTTAAAATGAAATTCACCTTGTATACTTTGTATAGGGTGTGTGTGTGTGTGTGTGTGATGGGGTGTGAGAGAGAGAGCTTGATAGTATGTGTGTATATATTTCAGCTTGCTGGTTGAAGATACAGATTCCATGGAACCCTCAGACCTAATAAAACAGGAAAATTTAAGTTTTAATATTGTAAACTGTCAAGGTTGATATCATTCATAGGTGAATGTTTTAGGGAAACCTTCAGAAAAAAATTGTTTATTGCTCTTGACTTTTGCGTCATCAAAATATGACTTGGAACAGACATCTCATCAGGCTGAGATGTGAAAATGGTTTTCTGACTCCTACGTTCTGTACAAAACTTCCCAATAAGGAACAACAAAGTCAGATGCCTTCCACAGGGCCGGCTGAGCCGATTTGGTAGTGCATCTCCCTCTCAGGCAGGTCGGCTGCTGAAAGCCTGGACACAGGTTGTTTAGACCCTGAGCCGCATCCTAGTGGCTGCGCATTGGCTGGCCCTGCCCTTGGGCCCAGGTCTCAAGGTACCTGTGGCCTCAGAGTGCTCAAGGCCTCATCAGGGTTACACCTACGATTCCTCCAGGCTTCTCTCCTCTCTTCTAGTTAAAATTCCATTCCCAAAGGTAATGGCTCTCAGAAAAAAATGGGGTAAAAGGAATCTACACTGTTTGGGCCCACCCTGGTGGCTCAGGCAGTAAAGAATCTGCCTGTAGTGTAGAAGACCTGGGTTCGATCCCTGGGTTGGGAAGATCCCCTGGAAAAGGGAATGGCCACCCACTCCAGTATTCTTGCCTGGAGGATTCTGTGGACAGAGAAGCCTGGCAGGCTATAGTCCATGGGGTGGCAAAGAGTCGGACATGACTGAGGGACTTCACACACACACACACACACACACACACACACTATGTTTGAATGATGACAGCCTTTTAATCTTGCCCCAGCCTCTTGATAGCAGCAGAACAGTCTGCCTCATGGCAGACCTGTGCAATCTGCGAAGCGGGAGACTGAAGCTCCCACGGTGCTTACTTCCCCAGCCTAGACTGCACCAATGAGTATTTCGAAATCCTGGATGGCCCTCCATCCTCAGCAAAGTCCCTGGGGAAGACCTGCTCTGGAACCTATCTCACCTACTCGTCGTCCTCCAGCTCACTGACGCTCGTGTACTACCGAAGCTACAACAACATAGGGAAAAACTTCGCCGCGTATTATTACTCCGAAGCCAAAGGTAAGAAAGGGTGGTTAAGGGAAAGCGATCTGGAGCTGGGCTGTCTGCCTGGGGACTCTGGGATTTCGGGTGAGAGACTCAGCCTCTCCAAGCCTTGGTCCTGTCCCTGTGTAATGGGGAGAAGAGAGCCTTACTTCTTAGGTTTGTGTGAGCGTTCCCGGAAAAGACGCAAGTAGAGCCCTCTGCACAGTGACGCAAGTGATAAATGCTCACTAATCGGCAGCCTCATCGCGGGCTATTCTTTCTCATGTCACCATCTGTTGGCAGGCAGCCCACCAGGAGGTCACTGCTGAAGTTACTGTGAGCACTGGGTGGGCGTCTACAGAAGAAGGTGTGACCCCAGCCTAAGGGAATCTCATGTACAACCTAGAAGGAATTCAAGACAAACACACGGCATAATTCAAGGACAAATAAAGCACAGTGGCGCTGGTGGTAAAGAGCCCACCTGCCAATGCAGAAGATGTGAGAGATGCGAGTTCAGTCCCTGGGTCGGGAAGACCGCCTGCAGAAGGACACGGCCACTCACTCCAGTACTCTTGCCTGGAGAATCCCATGGACAGAGGGGTTGTCCCGAGGACATGCAGCGATGGGTCCTGTACTGTTTACCACAAAGAGGAAAGAGGCTGAACTGGTGAAGAGTTCTGGCATCCTCTGTGTCCAGGAAGCTGCTCATAAATCTCTGTAATCTTAGCAAGTGCCAGGGGGACTCACTGAGCGAGCTCGGGGAACATGCTGTTAAACACAAAGGAGATATTCTAGGGCACAAGGTGGGCCAGGGGAAGTCACTGGGATTGGCATTTAACAATTACTAATGATGATTCTCTTGTATTTGCAGACACTGTTTCACAGACCCCACGTCTAATCAGTGAGTCACCTTTACTGACATTACTTAATCTTCATTCCATGTTCATGTTTATTCCCTTGTCCCCACTCCTGGTGTTTTTACTATCATAGTCTGACCTCTCTTATATATGTTGTCTAATTTCCTTTGTAAATCCACCTTATGTGAGAGAGTGTCTACACAAGTTACAGAAGTATGAAGACAGTTAGTAGAACTAAGTTATACACATTAACCATTGGGTACCGTATATTGATAAATTATCCATTTGATTTCCTTAGTTCCTTGTTTTTATCAAAGACAGTGAAAGGCATCTAATCAGACACTCCACATGCAGGGAAAGTTAATAACAAAAACCTAAAGCAGAAGTTTGCAAAAGAAAGAGCTGTTTTCCCCAGAAAATCACTGATGGTGAATGTATTTTAACTCAAAATGACACAATGTAAATGCCAAATTTCCATGGCTGGGCAGAGGAGGGAATATTACTTCTGCTGGATCTCACAGCCCTGCCAACATCGAGACTTATCTGTAAGGAGAATTTTACTTCGGAGGTCACAGAGTATATGGACGATAGGAAAAATGAATCGGCCAGAATTTTGGGATTTAGTGGAGACTGAACTCAGACTTGTCTGCATCCTCCCATTTTGCTCAAGGGTGTCTTCTTGTATCCACAGCAATCCCAACAGCAACACCCAGAATGGTAACAGCAAGACCAGGTAAGCCGTGGAACAGACGCACACATCCATTGTCCTTGCCTCTGGGTGGCTGTGTTTATGTCTGCTTCTGTAGCTGCTTCGTGGAGAAGGCAATGGCAGCCCACTCCAGTACTCTTGCCTGGAGAATCCCATGGATGGAGGAGCCTGGTGGGCTGCAGTCCATGGGATCAGTAAGAGTCAGACACGACTGAGCGACTTCACTTTGACTTTTCACTTTCATGCATTGGAGAAGGAAACGGCAACCCACTCTAGTATTCTTGCCTGGAGAATCCCAGGGACAGGGAGCCTGATGGGCTGCTATCTATGGGGTCGCGCAGAGTCGGACACGACTGAAGCCACTTAGCAGCAGCAGCAGCAGCTGTAGCTGCTTCATAGGCAGAGGCTGGACCGACTGCAAGTGGTTTGTCTACTTGCAAATATTTGCCCGCTGACCCTGTTCAGACTTTTCAGGGCCATTCAGAGTTCTTGGGATCTTTTGGCTCTAGAATCCCAGGATGAGCAAAATTCATTTTTTCAGCACCTTTCGGAGTCATCAAAGCCCGAGCAACTTATAAGCGCCCTCCAGTGGGTTTCTGCCTTTTCTTTTTACAGCCTGTCCTGCTCATTGTTAACCTCACACCTGTATCACTAACAGACTTGTTCCAAGTGAGTAGGGTGCCAGAGGCATTCCAGGGGCAGTGAGCTAGAATAGCAGAGAGAAGAAAAATAGTGAACTTCGGAATCAGGAGAAATGAGTTGAGATCAGCTACTGACCAGACATGGGATTTAAGCTAAGTCACTTTGCCTCTCTTGGCTTCCCCAGTGGCTTACCAGTAAAGAATCTGCCTGCAATGCAGGAGCCGTAGGAGATGCAGGTTTGATCTCTGAATCGGGAGGATCCCCTGGAGAAGGAGATGGCAACCCACTCCAGTCTCCTCGTCTGGAAAATCCCATGGACAGAGAAGCCGGACAGGCTGTAGTCCATGGTGTCACAAAGAGCTGGACACGACTGAAGCAACTTAGCACACACGCGTAGCGTGCACTTTGCTTCTCCAGCTATCAGTGTCTTCAGAGATAAAACTGGCTTATCTTCCTGAATTACTATGAAGTTGTAGGTGGACACACAAACACATATACACACACAAAAGCACTTCAGAAAATCACAAATCACTGTGCAAGTTATTCTGTTTTTCTGCATTTAGCCAACGCAGGTTGGCATATAGCTCTGGCCCAATAGGTGCTCATTTAATGCATGTTTTGGATGAAATGTTGTTTTGACAGTTTTAGCGAGTTTAGTGTCACTTCAGTGGCAGTTTTGTTTTGTACTTTCGTGACTAGTTGACTGACCTTTTACTGAGTTCTCCATCCTGAGCAGTCGTGTGGGGTAAGGAGCTCAGCTAGCCCCAGAGGAGTGACCGTGCGCCCAGGAGGCTATGCTCACCCGGTCTCTGTCTGCAGGGGACTGGCCGGAGCTACGGCTGGTGGGCGGCTCAGGACGGTGCTCAGGACGCGTGGAGGTCCTGCACTGGGGGGCCTGGGGCACCGTGTGCGATGACTTGTGGGACCTGAACGAAGCCGAGGTCGTGTGCCGGCAGCTGGGGTGCGGTCGGGCCGTGTCTGCCCTCGGGAAGGCCCACTTCGGCCCGGGCTCTGGGGACATCTTCCTGGACAACCTGCAGTGCGCCGGGGCGGAGCGCTACCTGGGCCAGTGTGCCCACTCGGGCTGGTCGGAGCACAACTGTGGCCACCACGAGGATGCTGGGGTCATCTGCTCAGGTAGCCTCTCTTCCTCCTGCTGGTAACCACCCAAATGCCTCAGGACCACCCTGCTAGAATTCGAGGTCAGCCAGGGACGAAGATAGGCTTCCCTTGTGGCTCTGCGCTCAAGAACCTACCTGCCAAGCACGAGATGCAAGATCAGTCCTTGGGTCAGGAAGGTCTCCTGGAGAAGGAGCCAGCAACCCACTCCAGTATTCCTGCCTGGGAAATCCCATGGACCTGGAGGCCACAGTGCATGGGGTTGCAAGTGTTGGACAGGACTTAGAAACTAAACCGCCACCACCAGGGTTGAAGACAAGATCCTCAAACATGTAGCATTTGATGTTTGCTTTATCCCTTTAGGGCTTCCCTGTGGCTCAGCTGGTAAAGAATCCACCTGCAATGCAGGAGACCTGGGTTGGGTCCCTGGGTTGGGAAGATACCTTGGAGAAGGGAACGGCTACTCACTCCAGTATTCTGGCCTGGAGAATTCCATGGACTGTATAGTCCATGGGGTCACAAAGAGTTGGACACAGCTAAACAACTTTCACTTCATTTCACTTATCCCTTCGAAGTTGATGGAACAGATAAGATTTTAACTGACTCCCAGAATAAAATCTTAAAATTTTCTAATTTGAGAGTAAGAATTACCAAAGGAATGTGTGCCTTACTGCGTACAGACATATGGAAAAAAACACGATTAATTATGGGGATTTTTAAGGAGTATTTGTAAATGTCTTTGTTTAAAGGGGCAGCCAATGTCGTAAATCTAAGGAAGATTGCAGAGCTGGGCAAACTTGAGTCTGGATCTCTGAGCTGGTGATAACACTCAGACAGCATTTGAGCAACTTTTAAGTTCTTGGAGCCTCGGTTTCTTCATCTGTAAAATGAGGAGACTGCTTGCTTTCTGGCAGGATTGCTGAAAGGATTCCCTTCAAGCTGTCTTTTGGGTAGCACCTGCAGAGTATCAGTACCTGACAAAGGGCTGCATTTTGGGCAGTTTTTACTACCATTTGCCTCACTCAGTAATCTAACACCAGAGAATCAGTAAGCTAAAATGGCTGATTTTAATTGCCTGCCTTGTGACAACTTTTCAAAGAACTTTGGGACAGAGACTTCAACAGCGGTCTAGTGGTTAAGGCTTCACCTTCCAGGGCAAACGGTGAGGGTTCAGTCCCTAGTGAGGGAGCTCCTATCCCACATGCCTTGTGGCCAAAAAGCCAAAACATAAGACAGAAGCAATATTCAGTAAAGACTTTAAAATGGTCCACATTAAAAAGTATATATATATCTTTAGATGCGAACAGTTAGATGTGAGTTAATCACCTCTGGAAGGTCTAGTAATAGTCCTTTCCAACAGCGAGGTATCTCTGTAAACTAGCAGCTGTAATACCCGGTGTGATTTGAGAGATTTGGTAACTAGAACTTGAAAGAGCACTTGTTCATAGACGTGCCACACAAGACGGAGTTGGTGCCTGGGACTTTTAGCTGGTTGTTGTCGTTCCGTCACTAAGTCATGTACGATTCTTTGCAGCCACATGGATTGCAGCACGCCAGGCTTCCCTGTCCTTCACTCTCCCAAATTCACATCCACTGAGTCAGCAGTGCTATCTAACCACCTCATCCTCTGCCACCCTCTTCTCTTTTTGCCTTCAATCTTCCCCAGCAGAGGGGTCTTTTCCAATGACTCAGCTCTTTGCATCAGGTGGTTTAACTGGGGACACATCTTTTTAAAAATTATTTGTATTTGTTTGGCTGTGCCAGGTGTTAGTCATGGCACTATGAGTCTGAAGTCTTCCTTGGAGTGTGCTGGATCTTTAGACATGGCATGCAAATTCTCAGTTGCAGAATGTGGGATCTAGTTCCCTGGCTAAGGATTGAACCTGGCCCCTTGCGCTGGGAGCATGGAGTCTTAGCCACTGGACCACCAGGCAAGTCCCAGGAAGCACATATTTTAAAACACTGTCTTATTTGCTGGAGCATTCACTCACCCATCTGCTTACTTGGAGCTGTCTTATTATCTGTGGCACGTCCAACCCAGTCACAGCCTCATGGGGTGTTTTTATTCCTAAAGTTCAATGTTCTGGGGAATGACTGTCCAAATCTGAAGTGTGGAGTGTTAGGCATTCAGCCGTGTTCGACTCTTTGTGATCCCGTGGACTGTAGCCTGCCAGGGTCCTCTGTCTGTGGGATTCTCTAGGCAAGGATACTGGAGTAGGTTGCCATTCCCTTCTCCAGGGGATCTTCCCGACCCATGGACTGAATCCATGTCTCCTGAACTGAAGGCAGATTCTTTACCATCTGAGCCACCATGAGATGTCCCCAGTGTGAATCTCATCTGCCTCAAAATCAGTAGTCTAGGTCATATCATCCCAAATGTGTGCATCCATTTGGCCGTTTTCTCGTAACACAGTAACCAACCCACAACCAGCAAGAAACGTCCTATGTCTATAGCTGAATCTGTTTCTCCCAATACTGTGATATTTACAGGGGCTCATTTTTCCCATATCAGATGAATAATCACTTATAAGGATGTAAGGAGAATCTTTGCTGTTGGTTATAAAAGTCAGGATTTCAGAAAAAGACTGACATATTTTTTCTCTATGTAAACAGAGGCAGGAGACTCAGCTGAGAGCTCAGGTAGGTCACGCCTTTTTCTTTTTATGGGACTTGAATGTCAGCTCTTTGTGACTTATTGCTGGGCTCAGTTCATTCTTTGTCTAAGCTGCTGATATTTTCATGGCTTTAGGATGCCATTTCAAAGTGTTTGGAATTACTCCTTTTGATATCATTGCAGGTGATGATGTCTCTATGTGTGTGGGTTAGAGACACATACGTGCAGGCGTGAAATGGCACTTCGAGGTCTTTTTGCAAAAGCTTTCCCCTTACTCAAAGGCATTTCCCTGAGTCTGTCCTTGACCGGGTCCTTCTCAGTGTTTTAAGAGGAGTCTTGCAGCCACATCCCTTTGAGCGCACCCTGGTCTTTCTTTTCACGGCCTTGTACTGGTGTGAGAAAGCATTACACTCGTGTCTGTGTTTCACTAACAAATAGACTGCAGGCTTCCTGAGGCAGGAGACATACCTCTTTGATTTGCATCTTTGTCATCAGAGCTTAACATGAAAGGCAGGCAGTTCCACTTCGAACACTGTTGAAATGGCATTACACTGACTGAAGGCCCCACAGTCTGCATGCAACTCAGACACACATGAGAGACAGGAGGGACAGGCCCCAAGGGTCAAGACGGCGCGTCCCTGCACAGTGGCATCGTCCCGCTGGCCTCCGAGGCCTGGGGCCGGTGGGCTTCCGGGGGTCTCCTGGGGATTCACAGACCCTCTGTCTGCAGGAGACTGGCCGGAGCTGCGGCTGGTGGGCGGCTCAGGACGGTGCTCAGGACGCGTGGAGGTCCTGCACCAGGGGGCCTGGGGCACTGTGTGTGACGACCTGTGGGACCTGAATGAAGCCGAGGTCGTGTGCCGGCAGCTGGGGTGCGGTCAGGCCGTGTCCGCTCTCGGG
Source organism: Neotragus moschatus (assembly GCA_006410615.1). NCBI lineage: Eukaryota > Metazoa > Chordata > Mammalia > Artiodactyla > Bovidae > Neotragus > Neotragus moschatus. Next base: position 197,687 of record SJYA01002945.1, on the reverse strand, counting down.
AAGGCCCACTTCGGCCCGGGCTCTGGAGACATCTTCCTGGACAACCTGCAGTGCGCCGGGGCGGAGCGCTACCTGGGCCAATGTGCCCACTTGGGCTGGTCAGAGCACAACTGTGGCCACCACGAGGATGCTGGGGTCATCTGCTCAGGTAGCCTCTCCTCTCTTGGGCTATAATTTCAGATGTTATGGTTGAAGACACTGTGAAACTATGCATCCCCGGTGGAATTTTTCAGCCACCCATCCAACCGTCCATCTGCTCATTCTGTTGTCAGCCAATCCATGAGTGGCCACTGTGTGCCAGGCGCTGGGCTCAGGCACAGTGCCCACTGTGTGCCAGGCGCTGGGCCCAGGCACACACCCTGCCCTGGGCAGCCCCCAGTTGCACATGGGAGGGCTTGAATGTTAGTGTGAACTGGCACCCCACAGCCCCGCCTTGCTGAATCCTGGACCCCACCCCACCCCTAGAGATTGTGATCAGCTAGGTTTGGGAAGGGACATTGGAATCTGCATTTTAACAGATGATCCGGGTGATCCTGCATAAGAGGGGCCACGGGTAATCCAGCCCTGGTGAAGGGGCAGAGTTGACCCAGATGCTCTACCCCAACCTCCGAGGCCAGGACCCTGCCGGAGGAGGACTGGAATGACCCAGGAGCAGCGCTCTAAGTCCTGGGCCCAAAAAGACCAGGGTCCTCCCCACTTCATCCCCACCAGCCCCCTTGTTACCCTACCTCCTCCAAACTTTGGATTCACTAAAGAGAGTGACCTGTTGTCTTTTTTTGTGCGTTCAGATTCAAAAGACCTGCCTCCTCCCACACCTCCAGGTATGTCCATATTTTTTTTTGTTCAGGCAACTTTATAATAATAATAACATCGAATATTTATAAATGCTTTCAGGCCCTTTTTTGGGGCCTTATACCTATGTAACTTATTTAATCTGCACAATAACCTCTTAAAGTAAGTTATTTGATTATTCCCATTTTCCAGATAGGTTAACTGAGATACAGAAAATTAGTAATGTACCAAGGTGTAGCCACTGGACTTGAACCACAGGTGTCAAGGCTCTTGACCACCAATCTAATATACCACACCCATTCATTGGCCCCAACTACACAAAGACCAGGCAAAAACTAACACAAAAAATGGGAGACGTTTAGCTCAGGCTACTACTTTAATCTTCAGGAAGTGAAACTGTTAATCTCTCAGTCATGTTTGACTCTTTGCAACCCCATGGACTGTAGCCCACCAGGCTCCTCTGTCCATGGAATTCTCCAGGCAAGAAGACTGGAATGGGTAGGCATTCCCTTCTGCAGAGGATCTTCCTGACCCAGGGACTGAACCCAATTCTCCTGTATTGCAGGCGGATTCTTAACCATTTGAGCCACTGGGGAAACCTACAAAAAGGCATTTTAAATATTCTTTTACAGAAAGAGTAATTTGAGATGCAGAGAGGTTAAGTGACTTTCCTAGGATCATTCAACAAGTTAATGTGGGGACTAAGCTTTGATACTAATCGGTCTGACCCCAAAGTACATATTGGGAATCTTTTGCTTGTTTTCAAACAGTTTTTTAAGTTAATGATTGAATGATATTCTTCTATAATAAAAACTGAAGACTGGAAAAGTCAGACACCACATGATGTGATGATTCTGAAATGATGCTGAACGTAGTGAAAAGGTGTTTTGTTTCATTGCAACAGACATTCCTAAGCATCCATAGCAGCAGGCCTGATGCTAGGGTTTCTGAATAAACTTGTTTATTTAATCCCTATAATTGAGGATTGGGGAGATCAAGAAGCCTTCCCAGGATAACTCAGTTAGAAAGTAGTAAAACTGGAATTTTAAGCCCCATCTCTCACCCTTTGAATCCTGTCCGCACGCAGCCTCAGAGAACACCGCAGGGCACACGCCATTAGCAGGGGCATCTGACTCGGTCATCTCCCTAAAGAAGACCTGAATGTGTTCTGAGTATTCCTGGAGGGAGACCAGCTTTGTGTGTTGGGGTTGTGAGTCAGAGGAGAAAGGCCATCCAGAGTTAAAGGGCCAGCGCTGCGGTCAAGGGCAGTGGATATTCAAATTAAGCCTCATCTATAGTTTTCCCATTTATGTAATTCAGCTAAACTGAAAATTACATGGATGATGGTGAAATGGAGAAAACCATATTGCATGAATGATGGCTCAGAGGTAAAGAAGCTGCTGGCAATACAGGAGACTCGGATTTGATCCCTAGGTCAGGAAGATCCCCTGGAGTAGGAAATGGCACCCCACTCCAGTATTCTTGCCTGGAAAATCCCATGGATAGAGGAGCCTGGTGGGCTACAGTCCATGGGGTTGCAAGAGCCAGACACGACTGAGCGTCTAAACCAGTGCCACTGAATTGCATGAAAGGAGCCATCTGGCCCTCTCTAGCTGCTCTAAAACGTAGTGGTTTAAAGCAGCAACCACTGAATTATAAGCCATGGTTTGGTGGGTCAGGAATTGGGGCAGTTCTTGACTGGGAGAGCCTTCTGCTCCACGCACTGTAGAGCAGGTCCACCCAGTGGCTGGTCTGGAGAGTCCAGGACAGATGCACTCTCATGCCTGGGGGCCTGGTGGGGGCTCAGCCAAGGGCCTGCTTCCTCTCCAGGTGGTCTCGGGGCCTCTTTGCAGGGCCTCTCCAGCAGAGGAATCAGACTTCTTACCGAGTGGCTCAGGCTGGCTTCGGGTGCCATGAGCAAGCCCGTGTTCCCAGAGACAGGAAGTGGAAGCTGCCAGTCTCCTATGGTACAGCACAGCTTCTGCCATATTCTGCTGGCCAGAGCTTCCACAGAGACCACCCAGGCTCCAGGGAGGGGACCAGACCCCACCTCGTGACGAGAGGCATGTTGGAGAACCTGAAGCCTTCTTTAGCCTGCCCTAGGACCATAGAGAACATTCAGTCAGCACCTTCACACTTTTCTCCGTTTACCTATTTTCTCCATTTACAAGGCCATTTCTAAGGAAACCGTTTACATTTTGCTAACTTGTAGATGAGACTAATTTTCCTGATGTCAGCATTATCTTTTTTTTTTCCCCCTCTAGGTCTTTCCACATCATCTCAGGATCATGTAACAGGTAGTCGCTTGTTTTAAACTGACATGGTAACTCCGTTCCAAAAGAACTGTCAGAGGAAATGCTAGGCAGTGTGCCCTGAACGGGGCACAAAGGCTGGCTTAGTGTAGGTGAGGGGCTGCCTCTGCTGCCCAAGCTACACCCGCCACAGCCCCTCCCACCAGGTGGGGCGGCCAGGACTCAGCCTGAGGATCCCCTCTGTTCTCACCTGCCCCGCCCTCACCTCGCTGAGGGGCGTGGCGTTAGTATGGTCAACCCTGGAAACGCTGCTGACTTTTTAACTAAAGCAGCAGCTGGGAAGGGGCGTGTGGATCTGCCCAGATCAGAGTAGGCAGGAGGGGGACAAGGGACTCGAAGAAAATGTGGCTCAGTCCATCTGCCCATTTTCAGCCCACCTCCTGCGGGCACAGTGCTGTGATAGGGCCGGCAGCAGGTACCAGCCCATCATTGCCCGCCATGTGCGGTTCAGTTCAGTTCAGTCACTCAGTTGTGTCCAACTCTTTGCAACCTCATGGACTGCAGGACACCAAGCTTCCCTGTCCATCACCAATTCCCAGAGTTCACTCAAATTCATGTCCATTGAGTTGGTGATGCCATCCAACCATCTCATCCTCTGTCGTCCCCTTCTCTTCCTGCCTTCAATCTTTTCCAGCATTCAAGGTCTTTTCAAATGAGTCAGCTCTTTCCATCAGGTGGCCAAAGTATTGGAATTTCAGTTTCAACATCAGCTTTCCAATGAACACCCAGGACTGATCTCCCTTAGGATGGACTGGTTGGATCTCCTTGCAGTCCAAGGGACTCTCAAGAGTTTTCTCCAACACCACTGTTTAAAAGCATCAATTCTTCAGCACTCAGCTTTCTTTATATTCCAACTCTCGCCTCCATACATGACCACTGGAAAAACCATAGCCTTGACTAGATGGACCTTTGTTGTCAAAGTAATGTGTAGAGGCTTCAGAAAACCCAGTCCCAGGGGGTTTCAGTGTCAGTCTGATGTTTGTAACCTACAAACAGCAGCCCGCACTAGCTCCCTGGGCTGCCTGTGTCCCTCACCACTTCCTACCCTCCACTGTGGGAAAGACCAGGAATCTGAGATTTCAAGAGGATTGCAAGGTGCTCAGGGGAGAAAGAAGAAAGTTCAGCATCTTCATAGTTTGAGTACAAGATTAATAAAATGTTATGCTTTCAAATTTCCTCTAAAATAATTTGATGATTCTAAGCTTTCTGCCTTTTTTATCTGGTGTGCTGTTTCAAATTTATGTGTGTGTATAAATGTATTATATTAAATAATATAGTTATATTAATGTGACAACCAGAATGGAAGAGTTAGATTTCACTTGTTTAATTCTTAAAAGTCCAAAACCTATAAGCTCCAGTCTGAGTAGATATTGAGATGAAGGAAAGACAACCTACCCAGAAAACTTGGTGAAAAAATAGTTAAAGGGAGGTCCCAGTCACACCCTCCCAGAACAGTCCACACCACCCCCGTTGCCTTTGTCTTCAGTTCCTCCGACCCTCAGACCCTCAAAGTCACCCCTTCCCCAGCACATACAGCTCCATCTCTGCCGCTCTTTCCCAAACCCTCAAGCCGATCAGCTCCACCTGTCTCCCAGCAAGTGCGACCTTCCACTTCAGAAAGAGTCAACAGGGCAGAGATAGTATTTTCCCCATTGGATGACAGAGGGAGGAGGGTGGGGAGCTCTCGCATCAGTGCGTTCTGTTGCTGCTGCTGCTCCTGCTAAGTCACCTCAGTCGTGTCCAACCCTGTGCGACCCCATAGACAGCAGCCCACCAGGCTCCTCTGTCCCTGGGATTCTCCAGGCAAGAGTACTGGAGTGGGTTGCCATTTCCCTCTCGAATGCGTTCTGACCCGTCACAATTAGACTGAATAGGTTGTCCTTCCCAGAAGATGCTTAGGCTACAGGTCCATCTATTCAGACTACAGCCTGACTCCACCAGTCCTTAGTGGGATGGCAGAAGTGACGCCATGGGGACATGTCCTGACATCCTTTTTCTTGCTGTTTCAGGAGAAAGGAGCTCTTGTGGGGGGGTCATTTCTAGTCTCTCTGGCTCGTTTTCCAGTCCGCTGTATCCGGAAAACTACCCAACAGACATCCAGTGCGTGTGGGAGATCCACGTGGATAGGAAGTTCCGCATAGAACTCATGATTCCAACGCTGAAGTAAGAAAACAACTCTTTAAAAGAAGTGCGCGCGTGCTAAGTCACCTCAGTCATGTCCGACTCTTGGCGACCCCATGGACTGTAGCCCACCAGGCTTCTCTGTCCATGGGATTCTCTAGGCAAGGATACTGGAGTGGGTTGCCAAGCCCTCCTCCAGGGGGTCTTCTCAACCCAGGGATCAAACCCGTGTCTCTTAGGTCTCCAGCATTGGCAGGCAGGTTCTTTATCACTAGCACCACCTGGGAAGCCCCCCTTTAAAAGAAGAGTCTACCTAAATAAGAATATTGCCCTGAAAACTTCAATAAGTGGTTTAATTCACGTATTTGACTTAACATTACTATGAGGGTTTTTTTAATTTCTTTTAAAAAATTGTCCTTTTCAGCTTTGCCCTCATTGTACACTGGGTACCAGTATTTATCCTCTTAGACTTCCTTTTTCTTTAATCTGAGTTTTAAGCAAGCAGTAAGAGGCTTTACCTAGACACTTATTAGGCGACTACTCCAGCCATGAGCCCTGCAGCCTGTATATGTTGCCTTAAAATGAAGTGAGATGGTAGTCATTGCTTCATCTCTGACATAAAAGACTCTTCTAAGTCACTGCCATTCTTTTATTATCAGTTCATAAAATAAAAACTGACATTTTTAGTGTGCCCAGGCTCTGTACTGTGTATTCTGTATGTTTTGCCACATTACAGCATCACTATAGCCCTAATAAAGATGTCCTTATCATCCCAGTTAAAGACTAAGAAGCTGAGACTCAGGGAGGTTACTCACCAAAGGCCAACCTTCTGGGTCCACTGGATGTCAAAGGCCCCGCTCTTCACCAGTGTACAAGGCTGTAAGGAGAGTCTGTGCAATGCCCTTCTTGCTGACTATGACACACACCATGCAACAAACACAGCAATACCGTGAAATGCTATGAAAATCCCCCTTTCACATACACTCCACTGTTGCTCGGCCCATGGACTCAGACATGCCCTATCACAAAGAACATTCTAGAAACGTGTTATCTTTGTCAATGAAACCCTAAGGACATGGCCCACAATGAGGTGAGAACCTTGAACCCACACCTTTAAAACCTATCATGTTATCAGTTATCCATTTCTTCAAAATCAGCCCTCAGGACTTCCCTGGTGGTCCAATGGTTAAGACTCTGCTCCCAATGCAGGGGGCCCAGGTTCGATCCCTGGCTGGGGAACTATAAGGTCCCACCTGCCGTGTGGTGGGGCCAACAGCAACTAATCAGCCCTCTGAATACACATCCCTGTGAATAATTATAAAGTGCAAATACTGTTCCACATGCTGACATTGTTTTTCTTTCAAAATCAAGTTTTTCCTCCCCAAGAACTTGGATATGAAGAATGTTGTGAAACACAGAGTTAGGAAAACTGGGCTGTGATGTCAGTTACATGCTGATCAGCTGGGATGACTTTATTGTTAAGATTTTATATGCAGTGTACATTTGCATCTCCCGAGGTTTCGTGTAAGTTGTGATTGGCTAAAATCAGTATGATTTCTAAGTTTCTATTATTGAGTTGCAGCCATAAACCTCACACATTCTTCAGAAAGAGATAAAAGAAGTTTTGCTAATAAGGCATCTGGGAAGGTTAACTGATATTTTATGCATTAATATGCGATTCAAAGTATAATCCAAGTAGTTAATTCTGTGCATGTCATACTTTTCAAGCTTTAAGATCTAGGAAGCCCTAGGGCTTCCCTGGTGGTCCAGTGGTTAACAATCTGCTTCCATTGCAGCGGGCACAGATTTGATCCCTGATCAGGGGAACTAAGATCCAGCATGTCACATAGCCCAACCAAAATATAAATAAAAATAAACCTAAATAAGCAATTAAAAAAAATCTAACCAGCTGCTAAGCCTCCACTGTGATTCCCCCAGACTGGAAGATATCATTGGATGCCCGTACGACTCAGTAGAAATCTTCGATGGCCCCAAGATCGCCTCACTCTCCATGGGGAAGTTCTGTGCCTCAGCGGCTGTGATGTTTTTCTCCTCCTCTGACATCCTGACTGTGGTGTTCCGAAGTGATTCCATGATCACCAACACTGGCTTTTACGCTCTGTTCAATGCGATACCCCAGGGCAGAAGAGAGTCAGGTAGGAAGCGTCAAGTAGGCTTTTGGCCTTGCAAAAAAAAAAGAATAGTTTTCTAATTTAAGGGATTCTCCTATTAGCAGAAGCATGGGCTTCAGTTTTAAAAGCTCCCCTACAATTAGCCAGAAAGGCCCTGCTGTATCACCTCTAGCTTTTTCCACTAAGAGGGTCTCGTGGGCAATTGAAGTAAAGCAGTGATGGGCTTCCCAGGTGGCGCTAGTGATAAAGAACCCACCTGCCGATGCAGGAGATGCAGGTTCCATCCCCGAGTCAGGAAGATCCCCTGGAGGAGGCAATGGCAACCCACTCCAGTATTCTTGCCTGGAAAATTCCATGGACAGAGGAGCCTGGCAGGCTAAAGGCCATGGGGTCGCGAAGAGTCAGCCACGACTGAGCGACTGAGCACATGGGCAGCCTATATGTGAACGGGCAGGCAGCTCCTCTCCACGGCTGCCTCCATCACAGCCCACCTAGCCTGGACCTGTTACTGTCCAGGGTGCTGAAAGGTAAAGTCTGACTTTCAAGAATCCTCCTCCCTCCACCAGATGGCTCACTTTACGTCTTGCCTCCTTTGAACTCTAGACTCACCACATTAGAGGCCTCAGTTCAGTTCAGTCGCTCAGTCGTGTCCGACTCTTTGAGACCTCATGAATCACAGCACACCAGGCCTCCCTGTCCATCACCAACTCCCGGAGTTTACTCAAACTCATGTCCATTGAGTCGGTGATGCCATCCAGCCATCTCATCCTCTGTCGTCCCCTTCTCCTCTTGCCCCCAATCCCTCCCAGCATCAGAGTCTTTTCCAATGAGTCAACTCTTCGCATGAGATGGCCAAAGTATTGGAGTTTCAGCTTCAACATCAGTCCTTCCAGTGAACATCCAGGACTGATCTCCTTTAGAATGGACTGGTTGGATCTCCTTGCAGTCCAAGGGACTCTCAAGAGTCTTCTCCAACACCACAGTTCAAAAGCATCCATTCTTCAGCACTCAGCTTTCTTCACAGTCCAACTCTCACATCCATACATGACCACTGGAAAAACCATAGCCTTGACTAGACACTTGGGGACTCCTTAATGGATAGACCCTATAGCTCATCATTCCAGTGCCAGGTCCAGTTTGCACCCCCCAAAAAATACTTATCTGTCAGTTATCCACAGTAACTCAGGTCACTAGGAATTCAGGTGGAAACTTCCAATTTGTATTTTAAGGCTGGGGAGTTGGGGGGCGGGGAGGGTGTTTCTGAATGAGGGAATTCCTTATGTATTTGACCTTCCAAAGGCATGTGTGAGATCTTGCCCTGGGGAGGCTAAGTAAAGTTCAGGAGTTGAAATCCAGACCATTCGATAGTATTATTCACTAAGGTCCTACTGTGTGCCAGCCCCAGGCAGAAGTTCTGGGGACGCAGCCAACAGTACAGTGCCCTCCTCCCTGCAGTTTATGGTCAGGCGGGTATGGGTGAGTGAGGGAGGATCAAGACACAGCAAACAAGCAGGTAAACAAGATGATGTGGGGGTGGTGGTAAGCTTGGGAACACAGAGCCGCGTGGGATGGAGGAGCTGCTACTGTGGACTGAAAGGGGATGGACGGCCTTGCTGAGTAGGCCATATGTGAGGAGCGACCATAAAGGGCATTCCCAGCAGAGAGAAGAGCAATATGCAGGCTCTCAGGGAGGAAAGAGTTGGACATGTGAAAAAAACTGAAAGAAGGCAGAGCCTGTGAGCACAGTAAGGGAAGAATGTCCCCAGGAGTCGCCAGGGGACAGCAGGTGATTCCAGTGGGACACAGCCTGTCAGCCCAGAAAGAGCTAGTCCCTTTGGGCTTTATGGAGTCATAGACTCCCTTGTGGCCAGGCGCCTTCAGGGGATTAAATCTACACTTATCCAAACACTTGTCCAGGACCTGCCCAGAGAAGCAGCCTGGAGCCCATTGCCCCAGGAACCCAGCTTGGTGGCCCAGAGAAGCACAGGACAAGATCTGCAGGACCCAAGGTGTATCGGGGCCGAGCGCTGTGCTGCGTGTGCTTGCTGTTGTTGACTTGGCACCCCATCTTACAGAGGAGGAAACTGAGGCCCAGGGAGCTAATTTGTCAAAGGTTACACAACTAGGGAGCAGGAGAGCTGGAATCTAAACCCACCTCTCTCGTGTGTTACAGACTCGAGACAGCCTTAATAAGCCTTCATTCTTGCCTTTATTTGACTTAGCTGCAAATATGGGAGCCAGAAATCCTTCCTATTCAAAACTACCTAAACTCAAAGGTAAAATCTTGCTTCCCTTGGAAGACGAACCAGAGCTGCAGCTGGTGCGCGTTTCTGAACGGCGCTCCGGACGTGCGGAAATCCTGCACCAGGGAACTGAGGGCACTGTGTGTGACGACGTGTGGGACCTGAACGAAGCTGGGGTCGTGTGCTGGCAGCTGGGGCGCAGCCGGGCCATCGCTGCCCCGGGAAAGGCCCCCTCGGCCCGGGCTCTGGAGGTATCCTCCCGGACAAACCTGCAGAGTTCGGGGACTGAGAGCCACCTTGGCCAGTGCCCCAGTTCCGGCTGCTCAGACCCCAGCTGTGGTCACCATGAGGATGCTGGCGTCCTCTGCTCAGCTACCTGTCTCTCTCTTCCAGGGGCAGGTTTTTTCTGATCTTTCAGCAGCTCAGGGATAGAGGAAGGTATGCGCAGAGCAGGGCTGGTGACCTGGCAGAAGGGGTCCCTTCAGCCAGGCTGACAGAGAATGCCGAGAGCTGGGCTCTCTTGGGAACACACACTCCAGGGCCGCATAATTGTCAGGGCTGTTTTATGCAGCTCTTCTCAGGTCTGGAGCTGTTTACCAAACATGTCCTTTCTTGCTTGTGTAATAGGAAACCTGCCTGCTTGGGACCTGCGGAAAACCACCACTTGTCCTGATATAATGTAACACAGATTTCCTAAATCTATCTTTTTTAGTGCACGCAGATGCAGGAGACTGGGCTCCAGACGTGACTCCTGCACCCCCAGGTAGGTCTAACCCTGCATTTCCAATATCTCTGCAAAGTAAATAAGAAATCTACCCTCTTTTGGGGAGATCTAGGTTCGATCCCTGGATCTGGAAGATCCCCTGGAGAAGGAAACGGCAGCCCACTCCAGTATTGTTGCCTGGAGAAGCCCATGGAGAGAGGAGCCTGGGGGGCTACAGTCCTTGAGATCGCAAAGAATCAGACACAACTGAGCAACTAACACGCACAACCTGTTTCAGTATCCAGACACAGGTGGACAGTGACCTAGACACTGGAATCACCCAGGGAGCTTTAAAATTTCATGATCCTCAAGCTGCACCCGAGACCAGTCACATCAGAACCCCTGGGTCTCACCCAGTCATCGGTGATGTTTAAAACTTCCTGTGTAATTCCAGTGCGTGGCCAAGGCTGAGAGCCAGCGGCTTGTATGAGAAGCTGAGAGTCACGCTGCCCAGAGGAAATAGCATCTGACACGCTCCTCTCTGGGCGGCAGATCAGGGAGGGGCAAGGGGGACTGAAAGAGGCTGTGCCATCACAGTGGCCGAGCAGAGGGCTGATCTGGAGTAGAGGAGGTGGGAAGGTCCACCTCTCAAGAACACGAGTTAGAGAATGAAAGTGTGCAGGCCAACAAAGCTGCACGGAATGTCGAACTCTCCCAGTGGGTCAAGAGCAGACTGGGCGTGAGAAGCAGAAACGGTTAGGGCTCCTCTGTGGGCCTCTGGCTTAGCCAACACAGCAGGGATAGAGGAAGGTACACCTTCTTCAGGTACACTACTCAAAATCCATGTGATCCGCAGCCCCCCACACTGGAGATTCCAGCTGTGTCAGAGCCTCCGGCACTCGCCTGCCTCTGCAGAACAAGTCCTTAGCTGCCAGCTTCCCTGATCACTGGCACCCTGGGCCCCAACCAGCCTCCTCCCAGCCTTACCCAGTGACTGCTGCCATCCTGTGCCCTCCGTGGGAGTCTGGGTTGGGGAAGGTCAAGGGTGCACCTCACAGTGTTTGGGGGCCAGGCAAGGTGGCCGGCAGCTGCCCCAATCCTGGGCTGGGGCCGCTGTGGGCACATGGAGGGACACTTGGTGGGGGCCTCTTTTCCTCCAGTCCAGGTCCCGAGGGCATCCCAGGTGGAAGGCACCCTTGTAGGCTGCCCTCCTGGGGTGGGTTGCAGAGGAGGGTCCATGGGAAGGGGCCCATCTTACTTCTTTGGACTCCTTGTCCAACCTGCCTTCCCCCACCATGGCTCTCAGCTTCCCAGGTTTTGTCCCTCGGCATTTTGGCACCTGGTAAATGTCTGCAGGGACAATGGCGTGCTCACGAGCCCGGTGCTGTGACTGTGGGTGATGCCTCATGACTGGTCACTCTCAGGACAGTGCAGAAGAGAAAACAAGTCACATGACTGCGTTGTCTGTGATTTTGTGGCGAATCACTGAGAGAAGGGGAGAAGCTACATCTCGGTGGGGCAGCTAAGAGGAATGAGTGTGTCCACCCCATGTACTGAGACTCAAGACTAGTAGCAGCTTCGTTCATTTGCACTGAAGTAGAAGGCGAAGTCACTGGGCGAATCTCTTTCCTGATTTTCTTTGGTTTTTGTTTTTGCAGCTGCTGTTGCCCAAGCGCCTGTCCTACCAGGTAACAGTCTTGCATTGAAAGTATAACCCCAAAGGATAGAATGATGATTGTTGTTCAGTTGCTAAGTCATGTCCGACTCTTCGATCCAATGGACTGCAGCACGCCGGGCTTCCCTGTCCTTCCCTATCTCCTGGAGTTTGCTCAAACTCATGTCCATTGAATCAGTGATGCCATCCAACCATTTCTTCTGCTTTTATGAATTAGAATTATGGTGATAATTCATAAAAGTAGGATAGACATCGCTGTCCTGGTTGCAGGAGGGAGAGGAAATGGGGGACGGAGCCCTCCCAAATGGGTGGATTGTCTGCATTTCAGTCGAACTGATTTGCATGACAGGAAGCTGGGACAGGATTAATGAAGTGTCCTTGACACCTCACAGCTGCCATGTATATATCCAATCCATTTCCAGCCTCACCTACAATCTTAGGGTCCTGCCTACCCATCACACATCTTTCCTCCACCCTCACCCCCACCCCTTGGGGGTACGACCACACTCCAGCCAAGCCACGGGTATGTTTCCATCAGCATGATCCCTTCCCATTTTGTGATTCACTCTTGAGCTTGGTGGGATTCTGGGTTCTATACCTGGGAAAAGGTAAGGTACCTGTTTGAAGACTCCAGCCATGGGTCTCTTCATCCCATTTTCACAGAAGGAAGTAGCTCCTGTGGGGGTGTCATTTCAAGTCTGTCAGGATCCTTCTCCAGTCCCCGGTACCCAACCAACTACCCCACTGATGTGGAGTGTGTCTGGGTGATCCACCTGGCCGAGAAGTTCCGTGTAGAGCTGACGATCCCCAGCCTGAAGTAAGCAATTGTGTCTTTCTCTGCTTCAAGGGCCGATCTGGATTTGAATCTGTGCTTTCCCCAAGAGGTTGCCTTTCCAAGTGCCTGAGTCATTAGCTGCTATAACAAAAATTTAATAGACTGAGTGTCTTAATAAACAACAGAAGTTTATTTCCTGTAGTGGCCCCATGGTGTAATGGTTAGCACTGTGGACTTTGAATCCAGTGATCAGAGTTCAAATCTCTGTGGGACCTATCTATCTTTTGGGCTTCCCTGGTGGCTCAGATGGTAAAGAATCTGCCTGCAATGTGGGAGACCCAGCTTCAATTCCTAGGTCAGGAAGATCCCCTTGAGAAGAGACTGGCAATTCTTGCCTGGAGAATCCCATGGACAGAGGAGCCTGGCAGGTTGTGAAGTTGCATAAGTTGGACACCATTGAGTAACTAGATGACATGATGTGATGGACAAAAATATAATAGACTGGGTGTCTTAATAAACAACAGAAGCTTGTTTCTCACAGTTGTGCAGGCTGGCAAGTCCAAGATAAGTATCCCAGCAGGCTCAGTGTCTGGTGAGGACCTGCTCCCAGGCTCATAGATGGCTGTCTTTCACTATGACTTCAGTTGAGGGAGGGGACCTGGAGATTTCTCAGCCTCTTTATAAGGGCACTAATCCCATCATGAGGGCTCTGCCCTAACAACCTAGTCACTGCCCAAAGGCCCCACCTCCTAAGACTATTACTATTGAGGGTTAAGTTTCAACAAATGAATTTTGAGGGGACACAAACCTTCTGCCTACAGCACCATCTGACAAATCCCTTCACATATTAGGTGGAAACTGGTCTGGTCATCTGAGCTTAAGGAGTTCTTAAAAAAATTTTTTTTCAGATTATTTTTTTTTAATTAATTTATTTTAATTGGAGACTAATTACTTTACAATATTGTGGTGGTTTTTGCCATCCATTGACATGAATCAGCCATGGGTGTACATGTGTCCCCAGTCCCAAACCCCCTCCCACCTCCCTCCCCATCCCATCCCTCTGGGTCATCCCAGTGCACCGGCTTTGAGTGCCCTGTTTCGTGCATCAAACTTGGACTGGTGATCTATTTCACATATGATAATATACATGTTTCAATGTTATTCTCTCAAATCATCCTACCCTCTCTTTCTCCCACAGTGTCCAAAAGTCTGTTCTTTATATCTGTGTCTCTTTTGCTGTCTCGCATATAGGGTCATCATTCAGTTCAGTTTAGTTCAGTCGCTCAGTCATGTCTGACTTTTTGCGACCCCATGGACTGCAGCATGCCAGGCTTCCCTGTCCATCACCAACTCCCAGAGTTTATGCAAACTCATATCCATTGAGTCAGTGATGCTATCCAACCATCTCATCCTCTGTCATCCCCTTTTCCTCCTGCCTTCCATCTTTCCTAGCAGCCTCGAGTAGTGTCAATGGAAAACAGCCTACAAAATTTTAAAAATTTATTCAATTTGGTTCAGTTCAGTCTCTCAGTTGTGTCCCCATGGACTTTGCGATCCCATGGACTTGCAGCATGCCAGACCTCCCTGTCCATCACCAACTCCGGAAGTTTACTCAGGCTCATGTCCATAGAGTCAGTGATGCCATCCAAACATCTCGTCCTCTGTCAGCCCCTTCTCCTCCAGCCTTCGATCTTTCCCAGCATCAGGGTCTTTTCAAAATCAGAGTCAGTTATTCACATCAGGTGGCCAAAGTATTCGAGTTTCAGCTTCAGCATCAGTCCTTCCAAGGAACACCTAGGACTGATTTCCTTTAGGATGGGCTGGTTGGATCTCCTTGCAGTCCAAGGGACTCTCAAGAATCTTCTCCAACACCACAATTCAAAAGCATCAATTCTTTGGCACTCAGCTTTCTTTATAGTCCAACTGTTGTTACCATCTTTCTAAATTCCATATATATGTGTTAATATACTGTATTGGTGTTTTTCTTTCTGACTTACTTCACTCTGTATAATAGGCTCCAGTATCACTTAAGGAGTTTTAATCACTGAGCTCAACTTCCGTGCAGTTGGAGAAGACCCCATGAGCATCGCTGACGCCATCATGGAGGGAGCCCTGGCTGGGGTGACCCACACATGAGGACCCCACCCCTCTACTCTCAGCCAGCTCCATTTGGGACACAGCCTCTTCCTCTGGCTGAACCCCAGTCTGTTCTTCGTCACTGCCTTTTCTGACCTTTGTTCTTCCTCCTGGTGCTACACACAAGAGATCATCTTCCCCTTCCTTCTGAAAATTTCTATCCTGTTCCTACCAAGACTTTTATTTTGCGTATTAAATAGGCTCAGTTCAATCGTTCCTCATATCCCCCCTTGGTGGGGGAGCTGAAATAGACCAGGAAAGACAAGAGACGGGCTGACCTGGACCAGTCCCAACAGGGAGGAGGCCAAAAGGGCAGACTCAGGCAGCATCAGAGGGGTCAAGTCCACGAGGGAGTTGTGTGGTTGGAAGGAGATGCCAGGGTGACTGCAGTTTCTGGCTGCATGTGATGCCAAAATTCGACTTTATGTGTAACATTCTGGCAGATTTCCTTGGGAAGCTTAACTCTGCCTTCACCTCCTCAGCTTAGAGGACGTCTCCGGGTGCCCTTACGACTTCATCGAAGTGTTCGATGGACAGCAGGTTGCCTCGCTCTCCTTGGGCAGATTTTGTGCTGGAGCCGAGCTCACGTTCCACTCTTCTTCAAACATCCTGACCACGGTGTTCAGGAGCGACGCCAGGATCACGAACATGGGGTTCTACGCCCTGTACAGTGCCGTCCAGCAGGACGAAAGGGAGAGCGGTGAGTATCCTAACACAGACTTCAGAGGGATGTCCGGTCTAATGTGCACCCTTTCCCTTTAAGAGAGGAGATGCTTTTGTAAATCTGACCTGTGGGTTCGACCCGCATTACTGACATCTGAGTGACATCACTCTGACACTGAAAGCCCCCGGGTCAGCCCTCCCCTGCTCTGCCCCACGCTGTCGTCTTCCCCCACCAGGATGTCCCCCTAAAGAGATAGAGAGCCGAGTCTCACGTCTTGCCATGGCCGTGCGTGGTGAGGGAGGGCCCATGACAACAGCCTCCTCCTTCTCCAGAGGAAGCAGAAGTGCAGTAAAGCAGATCCTTCTAAAACAAAGCCACCTCAAACTACAACTGCCAGCCCACCTGCTTCCAGCTGAGTTCAATGCGGAAACCATCCCGAATACTTCCTATACAAGATAGGAAGACGCTTACAGAGCTCTCAGCAGACAATGCTGAGGGTGACTGTGCAACTGATCCCTGAGTCAGGGGACTTCGGAGAGTGTAAAAGGGACTCTGAAACAGTTGCCAGCAGTAGTGTTAGTCGCTCAGTCGTCTTCCACTCGCTGTGTCCCCATGGACTGTAGCCCACCAGGCTCCTCTGCCTATGGCATTCTCCAGGCAAGAATACCTGGGTGGGTCACCATTTCCTTCTCCAGGGGAATCTTCTCCACCCAGGGATCCAACCCAGGTCTCCCACATTGCAGGCAGATTCAACAGGCACTAACTGACCTACCCCAGTCATAAATCAGGAAGCTATGACAAACCTAGATGGCCTATTAAAAACCAGAGACATCACTTTGCCAACAAAAGTCCGTCTGTAGAGACAAAGCACTGGTTTTTCCAGTATTCATGAATGGATGTGAGAGTTGGACCATAAAGAAGGCTGAGTGCAGAAGAATTGATGCTTTTGAATTGTGGTGCTGGAGAAGATGCTTGAAAGTCCCTTGGACAGCAAGGAGATCCAAGCAGTCCATCCTAAAGGAGATCAGTCCTGAATATTCACTGGAAGGACTGAAACAGAAGTGGAAGCTCCAATACTTTGGCCACCTGATACAAAGAGCTGACCGATTGGAAAAGACTCTGGTGCTGGGAAAGACGGAAGTCAAAAGAGGGGGGTGGCAGAGGATGAGATAATTAGATAGCATCACCAACTCAGTGAACATGAATCTGAGCAACCTTTGGAAGATAGTGGAGGAGTCTGGCGTGCTGCAGTCCACGAGGTCACAAAGAGTTGGAGGCAGCTTAGTGACTGAACAATTCCTGGCACATCAGGACATAGGGTCTCCCTATCTAGAGTCCAGCAGCTGAATATGCAGAAAGGTGCCCATAGGAGAATGTCAGAGATCCTCTCTTGGGCAGAAGGTTCCAGACAGATGGGGCACAGCCCCACAGCTCAGGAGACTCTGCTTTCCCACCCCCAGGTGAGTCCCTGAGGCTGGGGAATGGCAGTCACAGATGTGAGGGTCGGGTGGAAGTCTCGTACAACGGCACCTGGGGCACTGTGTGTGACAACGGCTGGGACCTGCCAGACGCCAGGGTCGTGTGCCAGCAGCTTGGCTGCGGCGAGGCCTTGTTGGCCCCGAAGCAGAGCCACTTTGGTGGAGGCACCGGCCACATCATCCTGGACAATGTGCAGTGCGCAGGAAATGAGGCCAAGGTGTGGCAGTGCCCCCACAGCGGCTGGTTCTCCCACAATTGTGGGCACCACGAGGACGCGGGCGTCGTCTGCTCAGGTGAGCCCCCGGCACACGGCACACCTTGGTTGGGGGGAGTCTCACCCCTGCAGCCTCTGGGAAGAGGGGTGACTTGGGAGAAATTGGAGCTGTGGGCTCCAAGCCATCTTTTTAAGTCAATTTGCTGAGGAGGTTCTCTTGAATCGTTGTGCTTGTAAAATGCTCAAGTGAAGTGAAAGTCACTCAGTTGTGTCTGACTCTTTGTGACCTCTTGTACTATATATTAGCCTATGGAATTCTCCAGGCCGGAATACTGGAGTAGGCAGCCTTTCCCTTCTTCAGGGGATCTTCCCAACCCAGTGATCAAACCCAGGTCTTCCGTACTGCAGGCAGATTCTTTACCAGCTAAGCCACAAGGGAAGCCAGAAAATGCTCAAAGTCCCACCTTAAAAGCTGTGGTGAGGAGCTTTCTTTGGGGTCCAGTGGTTAAGGCTCCATGCTTCCAGTGCAAGGGGTGTGAGTTTGATCCCTAGTTAGGGAACTAAGGTCCCACCTGCTGTATGGAAAGAAAATAAATAGTCATCATAGATCGCTCATATTTTTTAAAGAAAGCTTCAATGGTTAAATAGAGGGTTATATTACCAGGGTTTTGGAAAAGACCCTGATGCTGGGAAAGAATGGAGGCAGGGAGAGAAGGGGTCGACAGAAGATGAGATGGTTGGGTGGCATCACTGACTCAATGGACATAAGTTTGAGCAAGCTCCAGGAGATGGTGAAGGACAGAGAAGCCTGGCAGGCTGCAGTCTATGGAGTCAAAGAGCTGGACACAGCCTAGCGACCGAACAACAGCAGCAACATGTCCAGTGAGTCAGTGATGCTGTCTAACCATCTCATCCTCTGCCGCCCTGTCCTCCTTTCACCTTCAATCTTTCACAGCACCAGGGTCTTTTCCAAGACCCTGATGGATTTAGTGCTACACTCCTAGCTGCCCAGAACAGAATGCATTTGATTTTTTCTAAAAAAAAAAAAAAAAAAGCAGGCAAATAAAAATTTTAAAAAGCCTGATTTCCTTTTGTGTGACTGTCTTAATCCATCTCTTATTCTCTCTTCTGTCTTGGAATAGACATTGATGGCAACCCCAAAGCAGGACCAAATTCCAAACATTTTAACCCATTGCCAGGTCCCTGATATGAGTGCATCCTAGCTACTTTTTCATCCTGTAATTGGGACACCATCTGATTAAATTATTTCTTGTTAATTAACAAGAGCAAGGCAGTCCATCAGCGTTGGCAAAATGGTGGGGCTTGGGGGCAGGGGACATCAGAGGATGAGAGGAGAGAGAGGCAGGAGGGAAGGAAAATTCAGATTCACCAGAAATGCAGCCCCTGGTCACTGGGACGCCCTGAGTTGGTGCTCACCTGCAGTGGGGTGGAGTCGCCGTAGGGGTGGGCTGGCAACTGCCTGCATTGGTGCTCAAGGAAACAGAAACCCAGGGTCAGCCCTCGACAAGTTGTATCAGGCTACACTTGTCTGCATACTTGTCCAGACACCCAGCCTCTCGTAGCAAGGGCGTATCTCTGTCCGCTACCGCACAGAGCTGTCACAGATCTGCACATGGATGTTTTTGAGTACTTTAAAGGAGTTTTCTGAACAAAAGCCCTTGCTTACAGTATCATTTTTTCCTCTGTGTGTTCACAGGCTCGACTGATGACAGCTCCCCTACAGGTACTTCAGCTGTATTTAAAGGTTTCTCGTGATTTTATGTCTGCTTTGTTTTCAGTTGTAGGATTTGAAGCAACCGAATGAATGCTCTTGCTTCCTTTTACATGTGAGAAGCTCCAGCACAGAAAACCCTTTAGAAAAGCCACTTCAAAGCCAGTATTTCAGCCACAAAGTGGATGCTTTAAGTAACTGTGGTCTTGACTTCAGCTGGGGTTTGGAGGCAACACAACAAAGGGTCTCCTAACACAGCTGTTCTGTGAGCAAAGTCACGTTGCACTGAACAGGGAGCCTTTGGCTTGCATCGTCTTCGCTGCCTTTTCATTAAAACACGTGCTCAGACCTGTCAGTGTATATGGGTTCATAAAGCCCTCTCAACTTTGTGTCCTGATCATTTCTCCTTACAAAAACAGTATAAACTTGGGACTTTCCTGGCGGTCCATTGGTGGACTCCACACTTCCAATCCGGGTTCAATACCTGGTCGGGGAGTTAGGATCCCACATACTGTACACATGGCAAAGAAAACACACACACACACACACACACATACACACTATAAGCTTGAGAGGACACAGGTAATGATCTCATCTAACAAAGTGCAACTTGGGAAACTCCAAGAGCCTCCAAAGCTATTTTTTTAAGATAGTTACAAGCTAAAGCAGCTCTAGAAGTTCTCCTTATTCTGTTCCTATCCCCTCTTGATCCCTCTAAAAACACCAGCAGAGGTTGGTGCCTCCTTCTGATGGGGTTTCTTTACTGTTTCTTGCAGATGAAAATATCCATTGTGGCGGTTTGCTGACAAGTAATTCGGGCTCATTCTCCAGCCCCTGGTACCCTAAGAACTACCCCACAAATGTGGTGTGTGCCTGGGACATACAAGTGGATAGCTGGGCACGTGTCAGACTTGCCTTCCAAGTGATAAAGTGAGTAAATAGCTCCTGCTTCTATCTCCTCTTCACTCGACTATACTGCCTGCTACCACCACCACCCCCTCCCCACCCTCGCCAAAAAATCCAGCTTTCGTATTTAGTTCTCCAAAGTAAGGAAGGCCTTGGAGACCCATCCAGTGATACTGATCAAAAAAAGTGTTTTACATTTTATTTATTCGTTCCTTTTGGTGGTGCTGGATCTTCGTTGCTGGGTGGGCTTTCCTCCAGCTGCAGTGAGTGGGGGCTACTCTTCATTGCAACGTGCGGGCTTCTCACAGTGGTGGCTTCTCTTGTTGTGGAGCACAGGCTCTAGGGCACATGGGCTCAAGTGGTTCTGATGCACAGGTTTAGTTGCCCCTCGGTTTGTGAGGTCTTCCCAGACCAGGGATCAAACTCGTGTCCCTTGCTTTGGCAGGTGGATTCCTAACTACTAGACCACCAGGGAAGTCCCCACATCAAAATTTAAACACGTAGACCTTTTAACCCAGCAATTTCAGTTCCAGGAGATTGGTCCGCAGATAAAATCTCATGTGCACTGAGAAAAATCTTGGCTGCATTCTTATAGTAGCACTAGGTTGGAAGCAGTCTTATTGCCCACTAGTAGGGGGTCAGTTAAATCGATTTTGGTACATCTATCTATTGCTGTCTCACAGTTCAGTTCAGTCGTGTCCGACTCTTTGTGACCCCATGGACTGCAGCACTCCAGGCCTCCCTGTCCATCACCAACTCCCAGAGCTTGCTCAAATTCATGTCCATCGAGTTGATGATGACATCCAGCCACCTCATCCTCTGTCGTCCTCTTCTCCTCCTTCCTTCAGTCTTTCCCAGCAACGGGGTCTTTTCCAATGAGTCAGCTCTTCACATCAGGTGGCCAAAGTACT
The DNA here is from genome assembly GCA_006410615.1 of Neotragus moschatus. Taxonomy (NCBI): domain Eukaryota; kingdom Metazoa; phylum Chordata; class Mammalia; order Artiodactyla; family Bovidae; genus Neotragus; species Neotragus moschatus. The sequence goes on along the minus strand of SJYA01002945.1, from coordinate 176,892 downwards.
GGAACTTTAGCTTCATCCTCAGTCCTTCCAAAGAACACCCAGGACTGATCTCCTTTAGGATGGACTGGTTGAATCTCCTTGCAGTCCAAGGGACTCTCAAGAATCTTCTCCAATGCCACCACAGTTCAAAAGCATCAGTTCTTCAGTGCTCAGCTTTCTTTATGGTCCAACTCTCACATCTATTCATGACTAGTGGAAAAATCATAGCTTTGACTAGACAGACCTTTGTTGGCAAAGTAATGTCTCTGCTTTTTAATATGCTCTCTAGGTTTATCATAGCTTTTCTCCCAAGGAGTAAGTGTCTTTTAATTTCATGGCTGCAGTTACCATCTGCAGTGATTTTGGAGCCTAAGAAAATAAAGTCTGCCACTGTTTCCATTGTTTCCTCATCTGTTTGACATGAAGTGATGGGACTGTATTTTAAGCCAGCTTTTTCACTCTCCTCTTTCACTTTCATCAAGAGGCTCTTTAGTTCCTCTTTGCTTTCTGCCATAAAGGTGGTGTCATCTGCATGTCTGAGGTTATTGATATTTCTCCCAGTAATCTTGATTGCTGTCTCACACGTAGGGTGTATTGCTATGGAGTGATCTGTAAGATTGTGGCTTGTAGTACAGGGACTAACATTATGCATAGACCATCTCTGGAAGGAAACAAATAGAAACTGTTCATTGGAGCTGCTTGTGGGAAGGGGACTAGTCGGAGCTGGAAGAAAAGTTGCTTTTAGCCATGTGCCCACCATGACCACTCAAACTGTATTTCTTATGCTTGTAATGCATATTCAGAAAATACAATTGAACGAAAACTTCAAAAAATAAGGAGATTTTTAGCGTTGGGAAGATATGCACTGCCTGCACCAGTGGGGTTATGGCTTCCTCCACCCTGTTTGAAGAGATATAGGTTTCAGGCAGCTCTTCTAGAGCCCTTCCTAGAACAATCTTGGTGGTGCCTCCTGGGGGAAAGTCCGTGGCTAGATCTGAATGCTGTCATGACTTCACAGATTGGAAAACTTCTACAACTGTCCATATGACTTCATTGAAATCTTTGATGGCCCACAAAGTGAATCTTTTTCACTGGGGAGGTTCTGTTCCGGCACAACGCCAGTATTTACCTCCTCGGCAAATCGCCTGACCGTGGTCTTCCAAAGCGACGCCATTGTCACCAATGTTGGCTTTTCTGCATCCTATGAGGCTCTCCTGCAAGATGAGAACAACACTGGTAGGTTCTCGGATCATCTTAGCCCCTGGCCCTGCTTGGCAATGACAGGAAGGGCGGATGACTGACTCTGTGATCGGGGAAAGGGGTCCTGAGTGCCTTAGTTTACCCTCCAGATCTGGCTAGAGAAAGTGGTTGAATGCCCAGGGCTTCCATGAAACCACATGTCTAATACATCTTCTGACAATAGAGCACGTGACCTCGGGTGAGTCGGTGCATGGCTGATGCTGACCCCGAGCCTTTGCACTCAGAATGTCTGCCTAGATGATGTGGGTTCCGACTAGGGAAACAGCAGCCAGGGTCCCCAAGCTTTGTGCTCCCCACATCACACAGGGAGCTTGGGGACCTCCTTTGATCTCTGTGAGCAGGCAGTCCTGCCTGGGATACAGCTTTAAAAAGCTTATTGTTTTATTTCGTCACTAAGTTGTGTCCAACTCTTCTGCAAACTCATAGACTGTAGCCCGCCAAGCTCCTTTGTCCCTGGGATTTCTGTCAAAAGTACTGGAGTGGGTTGCCGTTTCCTCCTCCAGGGGATCTTCCCAACCCAGGGATCCAACCTGTGTGTCCTGCATAGCAGGCAGATTTCTTTACCCCTGAGCCACCTGGGAAGCCCTCAGAAAAGCATAGGCCACCCCAAATCACATTGACCTGAACGATGAAACCCAAAGTACCTTTGTAGTCTCCTTAACCCACCTCAGTCCCTTACTAGAATGAGAAGGGAGCTCAGGGAAGCTTGTCTGCTCAGAGGAGAGGCACAGAACCTCCTCGAAGGCAGAGCAGTGACCCAGGCGTGTCTGTTTCCTAGATGCAGTGCTCAGGCTGGCCGATGGCAGCCAGCCCTGCGAGGGCCGCGTGGAGCTGCACTTCAACGGCAGCTGGGGGACCGTGTGTGACGACGGCTGGGACCTGCAGGATGCTGAGGTGGTGTGCCGGCAGCTGAGCTGCGGCGGAGCAGTGTCAGCCCCTGGGAGGGCGAGATTCGGCCGAGGCCTGGGCCCCATCGCCCTGGACGACGTGAACTGTGTGGGGACTGAAGCCAGGCTATGGCAGTGTCTGCATGGCGGCTGGTTCTCCCACAACTGTGGCCACCACGAGGATGCTGGTGCCATCTGCTCAGGTGGGCCTGATGCTGGGGCCTGGGGTGGGCGAAATGACATTCTTGCTCCATGAGTCTTCACCCAAGTGTACTTAGAGCCGTGAGGAAGTTCTGGATGGTCCCTGTTTCCCAAGCTTCAGCCCTGCATGGTCCCCATCATGCGCACCTCCTACCCATGGTTGTTGTTGTTGTTGTACTCACAAGTCATGTCTGACTCTTTATGACCCCGTGGACTGTAGCACAACAGGCTTTTCTGTCCTCCACTATCTCCTGGAGTTTGCTCAAATTCGTATCCATTGAGTCGGTGATGTACCTAACCATCCTATCCTCTGCCACCCCCTTCTCCTTTTGCCTTCAATCTTTCCCAGCATTGGGGTCTTTTCCACTGAGTCAGCTCTTTGGATCAGGTGGCCAAAGTATTGGAGCTTCAACTTTAGCATCAGTCCTTCCAATGAATATTGATGATTGATTTCCTTTCACATTGACTGGTTTGGTCTCCAAGGGACTCACAAGAGTCTTCTCCAACACCACAATTCAAAAGCATCAATTCCTTGGTGCTCGGCCTTCTTTATGGTCCAACTCTCACCACATCCACACATAACTACTGGAAAAAACAGAGCTTTGACTATACAGATCTTGGGAAAGTGATGTCTCTGTTTTTTAGTACGCTGTCTAGGTTTGTCATAGCTTTTCTTCCAAGAGCAAGGGTCTTTCAATTTCAAGGCTGCAGTTACAGTCTGCAGTGATTTTGGAACCCCCAAAAGAAAATCTGCCACTGTTTCCATTTTTCCCACTTCTATTTGCCATAACGTGATGGGGAGATGCCATGATCTTAGTTTTTTGAATGTTGAGTTTCAAACCAGCTTTTTCACTCTCCTTTTCACCTCCATAAAGAGGCTCCTTAGTTCCTCTTTGCTTTCTGCCATTAGAGTGGTATCATCTGCTCTCTGAGGTTGTTGATATTTCTCCCAGCAATCTTGATTCCAGCTTGTGATTCATCCAGCCTGGCATTTCACGTGATATACCCACATCCGAGTTTTCCTAATGCTTTCCTTTATATCGGCTCTACTCTTTTCACTTAAGTGAATTCATTTTGCAAGGAAAATTTATATTACCACCATATGGGTGGTCAGGATAACTTGTCGTGAATAGAAAATATATAAGAATAAATACAGCAGCAGTAAAACAAAGTTAAAATGGTTAAANCCACATCCGAGTTTTCCTAATGCTTTCCTTTATATCGGCTCTACTCTTTTCACTTAAGTGAATTCATTTTGCAAGGAAAATTTATATTACCACCATATGGGTGGTCAGGATAACTTGTTGTGAATAGAAAATACATAAGAATAAATACAGCAGCAGTAAAACAAAGTTAAAATGGTTAAAAATACATAGTGAACTATCTAACCAATTCACAACCACCTACATCTGAAAATATCCTTAAGCAGAACAGAACTAAATGTAAGCTTTTATATTTTGATTCAATGCATGCATGACTCTGAAAATAGAAGTTGTGTAACCTCAGATTTTCTGGCCTCCCACCAGTGATGAGTGATGCCTTGGGAATG
>SJYA01002945.1:66633-170224 GCA_006410615.1 Neotragus moschatus | reverse complement strand
TTTATGACCCCGTGGACTGTAGCACAACAGGCTTTTCTGTCCTCCACTATCTCCTGGAGTTTGCTCAAATTCGTATCCATTGAGTCGGTGATGTACCTAACCATCCTATCCTCTGCCACCCCCTTCTCCTTTTGCCTTCAATCTTTCCCAGCATTGGGGTCTTTTCCACTGAGTCAGCTCTTTGGATCAGGTGGCCAAAGTATTGGAGCTTCAACTTTAGCATCAGTCCTTCCAATGAATATTGATGATTGATTTCCTTTCACATTGACTGGTTTGGTCTCCAAGGGACTCACAAGAGTCTTCTCCAACACCACAATTCAAAAGCATCAATTCCTTGGTGCTCGGCCTTCTTTATGGTCCAACTCTCACCACATCCACACATAACTACTGGAAAAAACAGAGCTTTGACTATACAGATCTTGGGAAAGTGATGTCTCTGTTTTTTAGTACGCTGTCTAGGTTTGTCATAGCTTTTCTTCCGAGAGCAAGGGTCTTTCAATTTCATGGCTGCAGTTACAGTCTGCAGTGATTTTGGAACCCCCAAAAGAAAATCTGCCACTGTTTCCATTTTTCCCACTTCTATTTGCCATAACGTGATGGGGAGATGCCATGATCTTAGTTTTTTGAATGTTGAGTTTCAAACCAGCTTTTTCACTCTCCTTTTCACCTCCATAAAGAGGCTCCTTAGTTCCTCTTTGCTTTCTGCCATTAGAGTGGTATCATCTGCTCTCTGAGGTTGTTGATATTTCTCCCAGCAATCTTGATTCCAGCTTGTGATTCATCCAGCCTGGCATTTCACGTGATATACCCACATCCGAGTTTTCCTAATGCTTTCCTTTATATCGGCTCTACTCTTTTCACTTAAGTGAATTCATTTTGCAAGGAAAATTTATATTACCACCATATGGGTGGTCAGGATAACTTGTTGTGAATAGAAAATACATAAGAATAAATACAGCAGCAGTAAAACAAAGTTAAAATGGTTAAAAATACATAGTGAACTATCTAACCAATTCACAACCACCTACATCTGAAAATATCCTTAAGCAGAACAGAACTAAATGTAAGCTTTTATATTTTGATTCAATGCATGCATGACTCTGAAAATAGAAGTTGTGTAACCTCAGATTTTCTGGCCTCCCACCAGTGATGAGTGATGCCTTGGGAATGGTCTCTTCTGTTCAGACCTTTACCCCCACCAGTTTCACAGGTAACCAGGGATGCTCTGAAAGTCACAGAGCTGGGAGCCTAGCTCCTCACCCAGCATTCTTACTCCTCAGTTGTATCCCAGTTGAGCCTCTGCAGATAAATTCAGTACTTGAAGTCAAAAGCCCCCCTTTATCTCCACATCCTTCTGGCTTTGGCTGGCAAAAAGCAAACTGGTTCATCAGCTGGACTGGCAGCAACCACTTGAGACAGGAGGAAAGAACAAGCAGGGGGTGAAAGGCCTGAAAGGTTCTGAGAGGAGGGAGAAGTGCAGAGCAGAATCGATGCTCTCAGCAAAGCAGGAGCTGTAGCATCAGAAGACAAGGCTGGGGACCTACAGGGCAGGAAGGTTTGGAGCAAGGGCCCTGGGTACCCAGGACGTGACGGAGGGGGTGCACAGAGGGCCCTGACCCAGCTCCACCACCCACTCTGGGGCCCGTCTGCTTCTTCCCAGTGCTGACCTTGCCAGTGTATGTCCTTGAGACAAACATGGTTCTGCCCTTTACAGACTGACGTTTAGTCTGGGAGGCAAGCCCACACCCAGGAAGAATTACAAAACCAAACCAACTGGCAAGATAGGTGCTCCACACAAGTCGACCATCCCTGTGGCCTCTGTTTGCTACCCGCCCGCCCACCACCAAAATCCACAAAAATGACATTGCAGTTTCTGGCAATGGGACAGAAATGAAGTAGGACATCTGGACATTGTAGCCATGGCAACTCAGGGCCATTCTCAGATGCCCAGATGGGGTACAGTTTCTTCTCCAAACAAGACATACACCTATTGCTTCAAACAAGCAAAGCTACCCCCTTGAGTTTAAGAAGAATCAAGGGATGTAATCTGATTTACACGTCTCTTGATTTACATCTCTCGTAGCCTCCCTGCCTTACTCAACACCGTCAGCGGCTGTGGGCCACCCAACTTCAGGTAATTGCAGTTGTTCTGAACTAAGTGGCTATAACTTGCCTTGGCAAAGTCACCATGGGAGATAGGGCTGTGATTCAAGGACCAGATGACCTGGGTTTGTTGCCCTGGCTTCACTTTCACCAGCAGTGGGACCTTGAGCAAATCCCTGAACTTCTCCATGCCTCGGTTTCCTCCTCTGGCTAAGGGTGAGAAGGAAGACCATAGCATTGTTATCGTAAAGCCAGGCTGGGGCTCACTGGATCTCTCTACATAGAGTAGGGGGGTGCTTGATGTGTGGGGCTCACCAGTCAGATGTCAGCTATCCTCTTAACCCCGCTCCCATTGCCCTGTCTTCTCACTCCCTCCCTTCCACCACCCTGCAGGGTGTAGCCTCTGAATATTGCCCTCTGCTTCACCGAACTGTAAATGAAGGAGCCAAAATCACCACTCCTTAAGTCTTTCCCTGACTCTGATGGGCCCACTCATTGTCACATTTTGAATTAGGTCAGCTCCTTTTCCATAGTCTTTAAGAATAAAATAAAATATGCTGAGAAGAGTTAGAAAAAAAAAAGAAGTGAACCCTAGCCTTTAATGAACACAAGAGTAGGTTATACTGAAGAGCAGTGGTCCTCAAAGGATGCTTGTTGACTTTAAAATATACCTACTGTTTGTTCGTCTATCAACCCCCCTACTCCATGCTTTTATTTTCTTGAGCTTGTATGAGTTGGCTTGTACCTTTCCAGACACACCAGTTGGTGTGTTCTCCCCACAGAGAAAGGACTTGGGAAGGGAATCAAGTTAGAAACTAGATAATCTACAAGCCAGGGAGCCCTCCCACCTCAAGCTTTGACTGAGAGTTAAATATGTGTGACACTTTAAGAGGTTGCTGCATAATTTTTTCTTTCACATTCTGTCTGTCCTTAGCATCTTTTCCAGTGCCAGCAGAGGTGCCCACATCAACAGGTAATCTTTCCCACTTTCTTCAACTGCCTTCCCTTTCACAGTTTTAGGTCAGAAAAGCTCCAGCATTACCATGGGAGAATATGTCCCTTCAGAAAGCACCTTCCTCCACAGCCTCAGGCTGTACACATGGCTGCTGTCGAAGGAAGGGCTGATGAAGTCCAGGTTCACCTAGAAAATCTGCGATTGGAAAGGGAGAGGAAAGAGGCTGTGAGATGCAAGGATGGCTTGTGGGAACCAGAGCGGAAGCCAGCACCCAGAGAGGCTGGAATGGGAGCACCTGGCTGACCCCACATCTCCACCCAGTCCTGCGCTGAGCTCCCCTCAGCTGTGTTCTGAGCATATCCAGCCTCTACTCTTTTTCTGTAACACTGCCCTTTGACTTGGGGAGTGGCCTGCGATGACTGCCCTTTATACGTCCCAGAACATCATTGCACCTGATCCTGGGGACAGTGTGGATGCAAATTATTGTTCTCATCACTTGATCAGTGTGTACAAGGCTCTCAGAGAATCTTACACACACACACACACACACACACACACACACGTCCACACACCAATTAATGTGTGCTTGATAGCTTCTCAGGAAAAATCTAACAAACCCTGTGAGTGCCAGAAAGCAAGACATCACAGCAAGAAGGGGCAACTATGCAGGGAGGCAGGGCTCTGGAGCAGCTGGCTAAGGAGCAAAACCATTTCTTAGCCAGCTGTAATGCTGAAAAAATACAAAGTAATACCCAGGGCAAACTTAAAATGAAGGGGGGGAGTAGATTTGTTGTCATCCATGGTCAGTGCCCAATCTCCAAGAGATACCGACTCTTCCAGTGGCCTCTCTGGACAAGCCTTGATGGAGGTCATTGTTTGGATTGTCCACCAAGGTCTGGGCCTGCGGCTGGCTGATGGGTCAAGCCGGTGTGAGGGCCGAGTGGAAGTCTGCCATGCCGACACCTGGGGCACTGTGTGTGATGACAGCTGGTCCATCGAGGATGCCCACGTGGTCTGCAGGCAGCTTGGCTGTGGCCGGGCTGTGTCTGCCCTCCCGGGGGCCAGATTCAGCCCCGGAAAAGGCAGCATTCTTTTGGATGATGTCAACTGCACGGGCAGTGAGTCCTCCCTGGCGCAGTGCCCTCACAGTGGCTGGTTCACCCACAACTGCGGGCACCATGAAGATGCTGGTGTCGTCTGCTCAGGTGAGCACAGGTGTCTTCTGGGCCAGACGCAGGTCTGCCCAGGCCAAGCCTGGAATTTGCACATTGAGTCTGGAATTCCTCCATGCCTTCAACCTTTCACTGTACTCCAGATGGCAGATTTCTACTCTAACTCTGAAAAATATGCCAGCTGTTTAATATACGGGAGGACGCCATCCAGCTTGAGTGTCTGCAAAGATTAATCAGTTGTAAAATAAAGAAATTAATAGTACTTATTTCATAAAGCTGATGGGGGGATTAAGTGGAACATTCCATGTAGAATATGTAGTCAAGCATATGACACATTGTCAATGTACAAAAAGAATCCTCCTGCCCATGCAAGAGATCTGGGTTAGATTCCTGGGTCCAGGAGAAGGCAATGGCACCCCACTCCAGTACTCTTGCCTGGAAAATCCCATGGGGTCGCTGAGGGTCGGACACGACTGAGAGACTTCACTTTCACTTTTCACTTTCATGCATTGGAGAAGGAAATGGCAACCCACTCCAGTGTTCTTGCCTGGAGAATCCCAGGGATGGGGAAGCCTGGTGGGCTGCTGTCTATGGGGTCGCACAGAGTCAGACACGACTGAAGCGACTTAGCAGTAGCAGCAGAAGATCCCCAGCAGGAAGAAATGGCAACCCACTTCAGTATTCTTGCCTGGGAAATCTCATGGGGAGAGGAGCCTGGCGGGCTACAGTTCAGTCAGTTGCAAAGAGTCGGACATAACTTAGTGACTAAACACACACAAAAAAACACAATGTGCAAAAACTTTAATTATTTTATTGTTGGTGGTGGTATTTTGGTTGCCAAGGCAAACTCTGTCAGAATCACTAGCTCAGCGATTCTAGCCAAGTGAAACAGCCCACAGCTGGCTGTGAAACCCAGAGACGCAGCCCTGGCGGCTTCAGGACAGTTGCTTACCAGGCCTACTGAGCAGCGTGCTAACTGAGGCTGTGATCTTTGAACCACTCCACCACCCTGGCTCCTATTAATCCAGCCTCCTCTTTCCTTTATCTCTGCAGATTCCGCAGCTGCCGGGAATCCAGGTACTTGTACACTCACATCCATTTTGCTTGCTGATTGGTGACTAGCCATCTGGTGCAGGGTCCCCACACTGGTCTTCCTTCCCAGTCTTAACTTTCCTTAACCGTGATGCTCTGAGCTCCTGACCTTTCCACTCTCCCAGAATGTGTGGCTGCCCCCAGTCCCTGGGGGCCCTGCTTTGTACCCAGAGGAGAGGCTGTCCTGGGTGTTAGCGTGCTGATATGTCATTGCGTCTGCCTGTGAGAGCTGCGTTTCGGTGAGACTCTGAGACACTAGTTCTTGACTCAGAATGGTGGCTCATGCTGCAGAGGCTGTGGGGGCCAGAGACAGGAAGGTCTGGGGGCAGGTGGGCCTGGGCAGAAGCGGCTCCTTCCCTGGGAGCACCCCTACCTGGGGCCCGGGATGCTGCCCCTGAATTCTGTGGCACTAACAAGACACCCTCATCCTAGGGGGCCATATCTGCATGATTCCAAAGTGAAAGGGAAAGTCGCTCAGTCATGTCCGACTCTTTGCAACCCCATGGACTATACAGAGTCCATGAAATTCTCCAGGCCAGAATACTGGAGTGGGTAGCCTTTCCCTTCTCCAGATCTTCCCAACCCAGGGATCGAACCCAGGTCTCCTGCATTGCAGGTGGATTCTTTACCAGCTGAGCCACCAGGAAACCCCAACAGTGCTGGAGTAGGTAGCCTATGCCTTCTCCAGAGGATCTTCCCGATCCAGGACTCACACTGGGGTCTGCTGCATTGCAGGTGGATTCTTTACCAACTGAGCCATCAGGGAAGCCTGTCAGGGACAGCATCATTCTTATGTCTGCTATTTCCTTTTTCCTAACCAGAATGATGTGTACACATTTATGAGCTATCATATTTTAAATAGCAAGTATTTGATGAGAGATCAGAAGGGATGGTTTAAAGCCAAACTCGTGTGTGATTAGGATGGTATCTGAGAAAAACATGGGCTTCTCTGGTGGCTCAGACAATAAAGAATCTTCCTGCAATACAGGAGACCGGGGTTTGATCCCTGCATCGGGAAGGTCACCTGGAGAAGGGAATGGCTACCCACTCCAGTAGTCTTGCAGGAGAATCCCACGGATAGAGGAGCCTGGCACGCTGTGTTGGCCACAACTGAGCGACTAACACNACATGGGCTTCTCTGGTGGCTCAGACAATAAAGAATCTTCCTGCAATACAGGAGACCGGGGTTTGATCCCTGCATCGGGAAGGTCACCTGGAGAAGGGAATGGCTACCCACTCCAGTAGTCTTGCAGGAGAATCCCACGGATAGAGGAGCCTGGCACGCTGTGTTGGCCACAACTGAGCGACTAACACTTTCACGTCACTGAGAAAAATATGAAATTTCATTGTGCTTGTTTGAAATGTCCTCATGGTAACCTATTTTTCTTTTTTATCTCTATAGTTACCTCAACTGCTGGGGAAGAGTCACATGTTTACCAACAAATAGGTACTGTTTCCATTCTTATATTTTGTATCTGTTTTTCTAAGGCTGGGGTCTCGCCATTAGTGGCCAATAGAAATGTAGCCAACATTATTCTCATAGTCCTGTATGGAGTAAAATCTGCTCATTAAAGGAAGGTGTGTGTTCTTCATGTAGGGACCTTTTCAGGGAGAACAAATAACTCACCTGCCCTCAGTCATGGAAAGGCCTTATTAAGGCCCTGACCCACAACAGGGCTCTGGTGGGTCCTTCTCAAAGAGGAAGCCCGCCAACCAGCCCCAGACTCTGGGACTCAGAATCTGAGGATCGACTTCACCCTCTTTTAATTCAGGGCTCAGTGTCACTTGACCAAACCCTTTACCTTCTTGAGTAATGACACCATCTCTTCTGCTACCCTAACCTGTTCTCCTAACCTCTGACTTCCTCCATCATTCTCCAGTGATTGTAGTTTTCAAATTCAAGAAAAGTGAAAATAACTTTGTCCTGAAAATTTCATAATATACTTTGAGAGATTGGGGCTAGAAAAAGCAAAGTCTGAATCCTAAGCCTTCAGTGGAATTGTGTTTAGTTTTGAGAGAAACAACATGAGAAATGACACCGCAGAGAGGATGAAGGCTGGTTATTTTTATTTATTTATAATTTATTTACTTGGCCATGTCATGCCTTACCTGTGGCATGTGGGATCTTATTCCTACACCAGGGATTGAACCCTGATCCCCAGCATTGGGAGCATGGAGTCAGCCCCTGGACCACCAGGGAAATTCCCAGAAGGTTATTTTTAGTTGTGTGTGTCTCCTTCAAGGGGCTTTCCTGATGACTCAGTAGTAAAGAATCTGCCTGAAGTGCAGGAGACTCAGGAGATGCGGATTCCATCCCTGGGTCGAGAAGATCCCCTGGAGAAGGAACTGGCAACCCGCTCCAGTATTCTTGCCTGGGAAATCCATGGACAGAGGAGCCTGGGGCTACAGTCTGTGGGGTCGCAAAGAGTCGGACGTGACTGAGCGTGCACGCATACGCATACTACGTCTGCTACAAAGCCAGCAAGGTCACTTGTGTTCCCATAAAGAAACTGCCCAGTGAGGAATGCACTGTAGAATCTGTGCTAAATTTCAGATGCAGAAAAGCAGTCCTTTTTTTTCTTCCGTGCATGTCATTCCCCGTGAATGTATGCAAAGCGCCGGCAAACTGGGGTGGATTCTCTGGCTGGAAAGTCCTCTCATTTGAGAAGGGAGGGAAGCTCCTCAAGCCGGCCTGGCTCTGGCTCCTGTGGATCTGCCCATGGTGAGGCTGGCCAGTGGCAGGAGCATGTGTGAGGGCCGCATGGAGATCCACCACCACAGCACCTGGGAGACAGTGTGTGACGACCCCGGGACCTGCCGGCCGCCTGGGTGTTGTGCCGGCAGCTGGGCTGGCGGCCCCGAGGAGCAGTCTGTTTGGTGATGGCTTTGGCTCCATCTCCCTGGATCACGTGCTGTGCGCAGGCGATAGGCCCACCTGGGCCAGTGCCGGCACCTCGGCCTGTCCGTCCATGACTGTGGACCCCACGAGGCTATGCCGGGGCTGTCTGCACAGGTACCAGGCCTTCCCTGAGACCCAGCCTCCTCCCCAAGCAGCAGAGCCCTGTCTGCCAAGCAGGCCGACCTCACAGGGTTTGGGGCTCCAGGGCAGGCGAACAACTTACAAGGAAGCTTGAGTCCCATCAGGGTCCCCCAAACACAAGGTCAAGGCCCCTTCTCAACGTTGTTCAGTGGGCTCTGGGTCNTGCAATTCTCCAGGCCAGAATACTGGAGTGGGTAGCCTTTCCCTTCTCCGGGGGATCTTCCCAACCCAGGGATGGAACCCAGGTCCTGCACTGCAGGCAGATTCTTTACCAGCTGAGCCACAAGGGAAGCCCAACAGTACTGGAGTGGGTAGCCTTTCCCTTCTTCAGGGGATCTTCCTGACCCAGGGATCAAACCCAGGTCTCCCACATTGCAGGTGGATTTTTTACCAGCTGAACCACAAGGGAAGCCCATAATAAGTTGGGGAAATATAATACCCCTCTCTTGAGGATTCAGTCTATTAAAATGTTAAAGCTCTGACAAGCCCTACCATAAGGGATCTTCTTTAAATTTGGCTGTATCCAATGTTTCTCAAACTTCTTTGACTGCTGAGACCTTCCGGGTTTGAGTAGAAGTGCAGCATCACAGAATTTGGAGCAGGAGAACCTGGGATTATGGTCTGGCTTCAGCCTTAAACCTTTGGGTGACAACTGGGCAAGTCCCCTTCCCTCTCAGAGCCTCTGCTTCATCCTCTGCAGAATGGGAGGGTGGCACTTGTCCGAGGATTGGGTGGCACACTCCTGGGCAAGCTCTCGGTGATGGGAGCTTGTTGTCGCCTCCCTGAGGGGTGTGTGTGCTGCCACTTCCTGGAACCTGCCTGGTTCTCTAGGTGAGCAACTCACGTGTCCTTTTGTAAACTTCCTCTTGTGGACACTGGGGATCATCTTAGGACCTGAGCTGATCAATATACAACCAAGCAAGTTGGAGAAATACAATCTCAGCCCAAGTCAACTCAACTCAAATATTCTCTGAACTGTAAACAGTTCTGTAAGTAGCTCACGGTTCCTATTTTTAAAGTCTCGGAGCCCTCTGCCAAACTTGATAGAAATGGACATTCTATGGAAAATCAGACGATGAAACAGATATGTCTCCTTGTTGGATCTACAAGAACCAGCTACCAGATCTCTCAGCCAAGGACAAATTCAATATGATGGAGAAATCTTAGAGATTGTTCAGACCTGAAGTTACGAAGATGCAGCTGGCAGACCAGTTTTGACCTACAGATGGGTTTTGTTTCAGACAACAGAGTTTCGTCTATGCGAAGTTTCATTCTTTTTAATACCACATTAGGAGACTTCATATAAAAGTGGAGATTTGATATAAAAGTCCAGATTTCAAGCTTTGATGGGGAAGCCAGAGGCTGGGAAATACAAGCGTGAATTTTCACAGGGCACCGATTGTCCAGGGCAGAGAGGGGACCAGTTTCCCTTTTCGGGCACTTGCTGTCTGTCTAGTTTCCTCCTGGCCCGTGCCAATTATTTCTGGACCTGGAGTCATCTCCACTTGGATGCTTGGTGCCTCTCAAATTTTAATGTGTCTATAAATCATCTGAAGGTCTTGTTAAGAAGCAGATTTCAATTCGGTTCCTTGAGCGAGAGTGAGGGGTGGGGTGGGGTTTTAAATGTCTGCCTTTCTCACAGGATGGTATAGATGCTGCTAGTCCATGGACTCCGTTTTTCAGATGCATCCTCTGAAGTTTCGAGATGCAGAGGAACTTTTCCAAAGTCACAAGCCTGTTTACACACAGAGAAGAGACTAGAACCCAAATCTCCTGGGTCCCAGACCCAAGTATCACCTCCCCCACTATTTATGGAAAGGAGAACAGGAGAATCAAATAGTAACAGCATAGTCAAATATGAACAAGACTGGGATATAATTTGTAAGAAGGGTAATTCTTTTAAAAATTTTACCAATGAACATAATTGAAAAGAATGGTATTTAATTACAGTTTTCTATAAATTGTGCTTGTTTTGACAGTTCCTGCCTCAGTTTCAGCCACAGATTTGGTCCTTATGACTGGTAACAAGTTTTCTGCTGATTTGTCCTCTGACTAATGTTAAGAGATATTGATGTGTTGATATTCTACCTAAAGAGTACTGTTGGCCCAGGGGTCACTTGGCTGAATTAATCCCTTGGAAAATAGACTAGAAACCAGAAATAGACAAATATACTGTGAAGTTGAGGTCCCAAGTAAAGCGCTTGCATACACTTGGGAGTGATCCACAGAGTCAACTGTTCATACTTCCTACACACACATTAACAATTGGCTCTCTGGTCTCCCCACTGACCGTGTATTATGAGAGATAACAGATTAGCAGGGGCTGCAGAGACTGAGAGGGAGAGACCTCATGGAAGAGCCACAGTGGCAAGGGCAGGAAATGCTAACAGACAGCCACAGAAGGGTTCAGAAAATCAGTGTCACCAGCCTTTCTAAATATCACAATATGAAGCAAAAATACCCACTAAACTCAACATCCTTTGAGACACCTCCTTAATACAACCTTGGACAGCAGTGGTTTCTTCTTAATGAGCCTGAATCACGCAAGTTAAAATATGACCAGTATCTTCTGTTTAAGAGGACAGGGTAACTTGTTTCCTTTCAGGAGAGTTTTAATTGATAACAGCTCATGTGGGGTTTTTATTTTTGCCATCCAAAAAAAATTTATTGAAGGATAGGTGATTTACAGGTTTATTTACAGTGTTAATTTCTGCTGTACAGCTAGTGACTCAGTTACATACATATAAACATATTTTTATATTCTTTTCCATTATGGTTTATCACAGGCTAGTTCCCTGTGCTATACAGCAGGACCGTGTTGTTGCTCCATCCCATATATAACAGTTTGCATTTGCTCACACTATCCCTCTTGCCATTTTGCCAGAGGCTCGGATAGTCTAACAAACAGAAGATCTGTATTTAAGAGACAGAGAAATGTACAGTTTATCTTGAAGAGATAGGATAAGTGATAAGCTTTAATTAGGAAGACAGCAAAATAGAAAAAAAATTAACACAGAATACAACAGACAGTTTGACTTTGGTACTAAAATGGCAATAGGTGTCAATTATCATTGAATAGAAAAGATTTAAAACCGCCTAATAAACATTTAACTTCAGAGCAATGCCTGATAACAGAGAAACGCCTGCAGTGCTTATTTCCACTTTGGTTGACTGTTGTGTGTGTACAAACAGTAGTTCAGGGGACACACGACTTACATGTTTTTGATTGAGGTGCTTAAACTTTTATTCAGGAGGGTGGGAAACAATTAGCTGTCACACTTAAATTTTCCAACAGCAAAGCCTGGTTAATGAGAGAGTAGGAAAGGCAGAATTGTGTATATTAGAAAAAGAATAAGAACTTTCTGATCCACTGACTAACTTTGCTGTTTGTGTTTCATATTCAGGCATCATTCCGACCTCAGCAGAAGTGACTCCTTCACATGGTAATGCCCTCTGGCCACTGCAAATGTAGACGGATGAGACAGCAAGGTTGCCTCTGTCATGCNAAACAGAAGATCTGTATTTAAGAGACAGAGAAATGTACAGTTTATCTTGAAGAGATAGGATAAGTGATAAGCTTTAATTAGGAAGACAACAAAATAGAAAAAAAATTAACACAGAATACAACAGACAGTTTGACTTTGGTACTAAAATGGCAATAGGTGTCAATTATCATTGAATAGAAAAGATTTAAAACCGCCTAATAAACATTTAACTTCAGAGCAATGCCTGATAACAGAGAAACGCCTGCAGTGTGTATCTCCACTTTGGTTGACTGTTGTGTGTGTACAAACAGTAGTTCAGGGGACACACCACTTACGTGTTTTTGATTGAGGTGCTTAAACTTTTATTCAGGAGGGTGGGAAACAATTAGCTGTCACACTTAAATTTTCCAACAGCAAAGCCTGGTTAATGAGAGAGTAGGAAAGGCAGAATTGTGTATATTAGAAAAAGAATAAGAACTTTCTGATCCACTGACTAACTTTGCTGTTTGTGTTTCATATTCAGGCATCATTCCGACCTCAGCAGAAGTGACTCCTTCACCTGGTAATGCCCTCTGGCCACTGCAAATGTAGACGGATGAGACAGCAAGGTTGCCTCTGTCATGCCACCAGGGCCAAGACTAGGATAGCTCTGGGGGAGGTGTATTGTCAGGTTGTTGCTGTCTTTTGAGCAGTGCCTCGTCGGGGCCAGACCCTGCAGCAGGCCTGGGGACTCGAGGGGTCAGGGAGGCAGAGAGGGGATCTCCCTGGCCAGGTCAGCTCACTGGTTGCAGGTTCTCATAGCATCACGCAGCTCTCCATAGCGCTTGGCACAAGTGCAGTTTTGTAGAGCAGGAGCCGTACCTAGTTTCGCTGATTGCCCCAGTCCAGCTTTTAGCACAGTGCCTACCAGAATAGAGAAATGAATCAAGACTTACTGATTAAATAAATGAAGTCTGTGGATTCTGTAGGCTTCCCCAAAGGCTCAGTGGGTTAAAAAAACAATTGACCTGCAATGCAGGAAACTCAGGTGTGATCCCTGGGTTGGGAAGATCCCCTGGAGTAGGAAATTGCACCCCACTCCAGTGTTTTTGCCTGGAAAATTCCATGGACTGAGGGCCTGGCAGAATACAGTCCATGGGGTCACAAGAGTCGGACATGACTGAGCACGCATGCATGCACGCATGGTTTCTATGCTCCAGGGACAGAGAGAAGAAAATTAATTAACTGTCATACAACTATTTTTTGCCATTTGGCAAGTTTTGATCAATTGTCTTTTCTTATCTCCAGCATCTCTGAGTATTGCTGTAACTACCTCGACAGGTAATTTTGATGTTATTTTGGGCTTCGTCTGTCTTATAAATTATTCTCTTATAAATTACTTGCTTATAAATTATTTGATTTTCCAATGAGCTCATTAAATAACTGTTTATGTCATGATAAATTCTTTGAAAGTTTTAAAATATGTTTATGATAAATTCTTTGAAAGCTTTAAAATATGTTTACACTGACCTGACTCAAAAAAGGCCACACTAGGTGCGTGGGTCAAGGGGGAAATTAGTCCAGCCAGTTCAGCCAAACACAAGCAATGAATCATTCGCTGGACTGACTGGTGGTCGAATGTCAAGTGTCCGTGATGGAACCTTCTCCTGAACACCAGCCAGAAGGTAGGTGTTGTCAGGCTGGTGGCGAGTCAGACCACGGCTTTTACTGATCCTTCTGAATGTTCAACCAGCTTTCAGTGAAGATGGCCACGTGCCAAGGTAGTGAGGGTTGCAGAGATGACCAGGGTAACAAATAGCTCTCCTCTTGGATGTTGTTAAGACTTTGAGTGATGCCATTATCTAAGAAGTTACTATGTAACTTTGTTTTTTTTTCCTCTTTCTTATTTTTTAAATTATGAAAGTATGATAACACATTTACAGGAGACTTGGAAAGTACAGGACAAAGTTACATCTGGTTCTACTATATATTACAATTATTTTTAAGTAGATAAACTAAGAGCTTTTAGTTGGAATTTGAATATCAAACTCTCAAAAATTAATAGAATGAATATACAGAAAACTAGAAGGAAAAGAACCATGAAGCAATTCAGCATAATTAAGATTTATACAATTTTCACACAAATAGGATACAAATTCTATTCAAGTTGCCACAGACTGTACACTAGAAAACACTAGAACATATCCCAGAACATGAAGCGAGGTGCAAAAATTTCATGGTCTAAAGGTATTGAACTCATACAGAATCTGTTCTCTTATCACTGTGGAATAATGTTAGAAACCAGCATCAAGAAATTTGAAAATAACCCTCATACTTTCACCCGTGTGACTTTGGACTTAATAATTTGAAAAATAGTGTTAGAGATTTATTTGGGTGGAGGACAATAAAGAAGATGCTCTACACTATGCCAGGTGTTGAAGTAATTATGATATAGCCTCAGGGTCAGAACCAAAATATGGTCTTTATTACTGATACAGCTAAGAGATGCAAGGCATGTCTTAGTAGGAGACACATGGACTTTTTATACTCCTCTTCACCCTCAGTCTAAATCTTGAGACAGCCTACCTAGGAGAGTTCCAGTCTGCAGAGGTCTCCCACTCATTTAAGCGGAGGCAGGGAAAAGCAAGTCCCCCATTTATGGAATCTTTGTTAGATAAACACTGTACAGTGGAGAAGCTTGGACCAATGGTTGTTGCCCTCTGAACAGGTAGCCTCCAGGGGGAGAAGGGAAGGGTCGCGAAGAGGAGACCCAGGGGACAGAGGGCCTGGGGCAGTAGAGGATTTGGAGATGCCCTGCTATAGCTCCTGTCTAGGCAGTAGGCAGACGAGCCAAGTCAGTCCTACTGATCTTCGTTGGCCATTTTTACGTCTTCTGTATCTTATAGAAACATGCTTGCCTGGTATGGCTGTCTTATGGCTGCCTGGTTCTATTTGTCCATCTGCAGCTTTGTTGTCAGCCAGTGTGACCTCCACACCAGGTAAAACACTCTCTAGTGTCCCATAAGTGTCTCTTCTTGGAGTTCCATTTATCAAACTAGGCTGTCGCACAGATATTTTGTACCCAACACAGCCTCAATAAAAACAGAAACCCAAGAGTCTTCTCCACTGGTGTATAAGTTTCTTCATCTCTATTTCTACAGATCTCTCTTCACCCTCAGCAGATATGACCTCTCCATCTGGTAAGTGCTCTCTCACTGTGGTGTTTAAATGAACCAGACTAGATTCTTACTTCTCCTGTCCTATTTAGAAAACAAGCCCGCTTAACAACCGTTTTGGCCACAAAGTAAACCCCAATGAAAAGACACATGGAGTATCTTTTTTCCTGTTGCTAAGTGTCCTGTTCTCTTTGTTCATGCGCAGATGTGTTCTCAGCCTCAGCAGAAGTGGACACACCCTCTGGTAATGTTTCTGCCTGTCACATTTCCTAAGTTCAAACTCCCCTCTTTCTCTTTAAGAAGTGAACATACACACTGAATATTTTGTCTACAGAATAAGCCCCAATGTAAACAGAAGTCCCAGCCTCCTTTTCACAGAAATTAAGCTTTATGTTCTTGTTCACACACAGACACTGAAGTGGCCCCTCCACCAGGGAACACATTCTGCTTGTCACAGTGGTCTTAACCGGATGTGCCCAAGAGGGCTGGGGGTCCACACCTCTGCCTGCTGCCTGCTCAGGTTATGATTCAGGCGATGCTTTGACCCCTCACCCGGACACACCCACTAGGGGATGGACTGTGACAGTGTTGGCTTTATCCATTCACCACTTCCCTAGTGGCTCAGGGAAAGTGTCTGCCTAAAATGCAGGAGAACCCGGTTCCATCCCTGGGTCGGGAAGACCTCCTGGAGAAGGAAATGGCAACCTACTCCAGTGTTTTTGCCTGGAAAATCCCATGGACGGAGGAGCCTGGTGGGCTGCAGTCCATGGGGTCGCAGAGTTGGACACGACTGAGCTTTTCACTTTCACGTTCTTCGTTTTTCAACACACTGTTTTTGAAAAAAATCATCCCATCTCCTTTTCACTCACACTTGAGTTTGTCCTTCTTTGTTTGCAGATATGATTCCCACTTCAAGAGAAGCTCCTTCTTCACCAGGTATCTCTCTGCTCTTTGTAGTAGCTCTGTGAGTGGCTTTCTGAAAGAATCCAGCCAAGAAGAGATGTTTCCTTTTCCCCTAACGGGGTGGGAAGAAAGGACAGGAGAGGCTGGGGAAGCTCCAAGCTCTAACCACCCCGCCCCCCACACTCCTAATTCTCCTTGTGGAGCCAAAGCAAATGCAACTCCCACATCGTGTGCCCTGAAAGGCAGAGAGTGTGCTTTGGGGTCTCTCGGGTTTGAATTGTGAGTGATCCAGGCATGTGTACAGGGCCTCCCAGGTGGCGCTAGTGGTAAAGAACCTGCCTGCTGATGCAGGAGAGGTAACAGATGTGAATTTGATCCCTGGGTGGGGCTGACCCCCTGGAGGAGGGCGTGGCATCCCACTCCAGTATTCTTGCCTGGGGAATTCTATGGACGGAGGAGCCTGGCAGGCTACAGTCCATAGGGTTGCAAAGAGCTGGACACGACTGAAGTGACTTATCACACACACGCACTCACAGACAGGTGTATAAGCTGAGTCTCCACATCCTCATCCGTAAAATAGTGATAATACTTAGCTGGCATGTTTATGGTAAGAATTAGAGTCGTAAATTATGACACATTGTAAATGCTCATAATGGGAATTGTTGTTAATCTACCTTGTTAAAGACCAACTTCACATACACTGTTTCACCTCCTGCATGCACAAGTCCACAAGATAAATAAGCAGAGTGGATTCTATTATATGCAGCTTAAAACAGTCTTTTTTTTTTAATTGTGGTCTACAGTATAAAATTTCAATGAATTCAAATGTAATGCTTCTTTTCACTGGAAAAAATTTTTTTGGCAGCCACAGATCTGGTTTCAACAGAATCGACATCATCACCTGGTAACAATCATATGCCTGTTGCTAAATTAATCCTTAGTTTTATACAGCCAAACACTGTCGTAAAGCCCATTGTTACTCTTCCTATCTTGCTTCCTTCTGAATACTTTCATATGGGATTTTAATATTAGATATGGTCTCTCTCTTATCTAAAAATATTTCTGGAATCTCACTTGATTTTCTTCATTTTCAGCCCTTGTAAAAATCTAATGTTTTGAATTCTTCCTTACAAAACTTCAGTGCATTTATAAAATTTTTCTGATCATTGAATAAATTGTTTTATAACTATTAGTTAAGACTCCATGCTTCCAATGCAGGGAGAACAGGTTCAATCCCTGGTCAGGGAAATAAGATCCCACATGCTGCACAGCACAGCCAAAATATTTTAAAAATCAATAATTTAATTTTTGGAAAATAAACAGCACACAACACTACTTGTTACATGTTGATGCAACTTAATGGTCAAAAATAAATAAATAAATAAAATCTAATGAACAGCATTTTGGCACCCAAACTAAAACAAAAACTTTTTAAAAAGCATTAGTGTCTAAACTTAGAAAAAACATTTGGTTCATTTTCAGCTTTGAATATAAATATGTGACTTTGAGGATATGCATATTTTTAAGCTTATTTTTCTTTTTTACAGTTTCAGTTTCAGTCAGTGAGGAAATGACCCTGTTACCTGGTAATTTTTGTTTGTTTCTAAGCACTAAAACTATCATATCATTATTAATACTGTTATTTCTTTTTCATTGAAATTTCCTACCCTTTACAGAAAACCTTATAGCTTTTTGGTGTGTTAGTGAAGGGACAGATGTGTGCACACACATACATTTTGTAGGTTAGAAGTCTCGATTCACCTCTCAAGACCTCACTCAGAAGATGTTTGCCTTTATTCATAGTTTGAACAAAAATTGTTATCTTGCTTCCAGTATCTCAGCAACAAGTCGGATGAGGAGAGCAACTATCCTGGACCAGGGCATTTCAGTCACAGAGAAGCAGATGCCGGAGATGTTTATTAACATTCACTGAGCATCTTCTATGTGCTGAGCAGAGCAGGAAATTGAAAAATAGTCACTAGCAACCAATTTATATGAAGGCAAATCATTTTATACACATTAGTGAGTGTAGCACCGCAAACATAATAGTTTTCTTTTAAAATTAGTTTTACTTTTAAATCACCTTTTTTAAAGTATAATTATGTACAGTAAATTGCACACATCCGTGAGTTTTGTCTAATATATACAACTGTGTAAGCACCACCGCAATCAAGATCTAGAGCATTCTGGGGCTCCAGTGGGGTGTGTGTGCACATAGTCACTCGGCCGTGTCCCTCAGTTGTGTTCAATGGTGGTCCAGTGGTTAAGAGTCTGTGCTTCCAATGCAGGGGGCACAGTTGAATCCCTGATCAGGGAACTAAGATCCCACATGCCTCAGGACAAGGCAAAAAATTTTTTTTAATTAAATTTAAAAAAGAGAGAGATCTAGAGTATTTCTGTCTCCCCAGAATGTTCCCATATGCCCCTTTACAGTAAATCCTTTCCACTTCCCCCAGGCCAACTGATCTGTTTTCTGTTGCTATAAATTAGATGTGGTTTTTTAGAATCGCATATAAGTGAAATCAAAACATATGTACTTTTGTGTCTGACTTCTCAACCGTGCTTAACAAATTTTAAAGAAACATTTATTTGGCTGCAATGGGTCTTCATTGTGGTGTTCAGGATCTAGTTCCCTGACCAGATATCAAACCCAGGCTCCCTACATTGGGAGCTCGGAGTCTTAGCCACTGGACCACCAGGGAGGTCCCAGCAAATTGTTTTATATATTTGCTCCAGGTGGCTCCATATGTTGGTAATTTGTTCTTTTTTTAATTTTTATTGTTTCTGCTTAGTAATAATGTTGCATTGTATGGACATACCACAATTTATTATGGACATGCATACCACAGTTTATTTGTCCATTCTTCTGTGCAGGACATTTGAATGTTTCCAGGTTTTGTGTATTGCTGAGAATTTTGCTATTTATACATCTTTCTATGGTCATGTGTTTTCTTTATCTTGAGTAAATATCTAGGAATGGAATAACTACATTACGTAGTATAGAGGTTTTCATTGAGGTATAATCTATACCTCAATAAATATCAACATATTAACACAATTAACATATTATATTTACATATAACATATCAACATAATTAACATAGTAACAATTAATATTAACATAACATAAACAATAAATAGTTTCAGGTGTACAATATAATGATTTAATATTTATATATACTGGTATGATCACCACAGTAATTTGAGTTAACATCCATCACCAAACATAGCTACAAAAGCTTTTTTCTTAAGATGAAAATTTGCAAGTTCTCTCTTAGCAACTTTCAAATACATAATACAGGCTTATTAACTATAATAGTCACCATGCTGTACATCACATCCCTAGGAATTATTTTATAACTGAAAATCTATATCCATAATAGTTCTTACAGTTCTTACAATGTGACTTTCATTCATTAAAAGAAGCTTCACTGGATAGATGTGATGAGTTAGTGCCTCTTGCCTCCCACAGACCTGCCCCTGCGCCTGGTGGGTGGGCGCGGCCGCTGCGAGGGCCGGGTGGAGGTCCGACACGAGGGCGTGTGGGGCACGGTGTGCGACGACCACTGGAGCATCAGGGACGCCCGCGTGGTGTGCCGCGTCCTGGGCTGCGGGCGGGCGCTGGGCGCCCTCGGGCGCAGCCGCTTCGGCCCGGGTTCGGGGCCCATCCTGCTGGACGACGTGCGCTGTGTGGGCACCGAGGATACGCTGGGGCACTGCGCCCATGCCGGCTGGGCGCACCATGACTGCCAGCACTGGGAGGACGCGAGCGTGGTCTGCGCAGGTACCCGGGCTCCCCTGCCAGGTCAGGCCCTCGCCGGGGTCTTCCTAAGGCTCCACCGTTTCTTTCCTCTCCAAGCATCCCGAAGGTCAGAATTCACCAGCCCGAGGAATGTCAGGTGGGCCATGGCCCCAGATTCTAGGATAAAAGAGCATATTTTATTGCATAGCCATGGCGGTAGATGTTTTAATCAGACAGAGGGGGCACTTTATTGGCCAGTTTTTTCTAATTCCGGTTCAGCGCAGTATTTGTCCTGAAATATAGCTAAAAGTTTATGAAGCCAAAGAAAGAAGTGACAGCCTAAAAAAATGATTTAAAAATATAGAATTTGTCTGTTGTCCCCTTTTCAACTTCTGATAAGGGCACAGTCCTAGGTAGAGTCCCTTCTCCACCTTGACGTAGCCCTTGGAAGTCAGAATTCAGCCAATAGTTTTTGTCACCAGCCATTTGCCTTGGCATTTGACTTCCATGGGCAGACCTTCTGTGTGGAGTCATCCTCCCCTATATTTGTCCTTAATTTATCCACTAAATCTCACAGAGTGATGGAATGCTAAGGTTTGGTGAACAAGGTTAGCTCACTTTGGCTCTTCCATTCTACTTTTTTGTGGGTGAATCAAAGGCATCCTTGCTGTTCCTTGTGCCTTTATGTGGGAATTTCTCTTGTTTTGCATAGAAATGAGGCCCAAATAGGCTATCAGAGCCCCCTTGAGACAGTTAATTCCACAGGGAGCCATGTAGTGTGAGTCAGCCTTGGGGCTGAGGGGTCCTTTTTCTCCAGATCTTCACTTTTACTGTCTGTTCACAGTTCCAGCCATTCCTCATGCTGTTGGGGGGGCCCCTGTAAATGGTAATTTATCTTCTATTCTCAGATTATATACCAAAGGGTTTCTTTTTCATCAGGTTCAGCAGCCAAAGGACCAGTGGTCTGGGGCTGAGAGCGTTTGAAGGGCTGAAGGAATCTGGCCAGCGTGCTTCCTTCTGGGTCCTGGTCCTGGGTTTCTGTCTTGCCTTGCTTCTGGGAGGGGAGGGCTTGATAGCCGTGAAGTGTGCATTTTCCAGCCTGGGCTACCACGCACACCATGTGCATGGGGAGGGACGCCAGCCAGGGTTCAACCATGCGATGAGTTTTATAACCTGCAAAGCTCTGTGTTTACTAGTCTCTCTCTCCAACAAATCTTGGTGTTGATGACACCATTCTCAACACTACTTTATCCATGCCAGAATCCCTCCCTCCATCAGGAGGCTCTGGGCTCTCCTTTCCTTTGCATCACCCTGGAGTATTTCCAGGCCTTTGCTTCAGCTTTAATAGGTGAATCCAATGAGCCCCTTTCCCTGAGATTCACGTCCACTGCTGGCTCTGTTGTCCCTGTCCAGTGCTTCTGCACAGCTGATCTTTGCTTTTCTTCATCCCCTCTCACCAGGTGCGGCTGACTCTGTGGCACCCAAGGACAACGGTAAAGTCTTCTTCCCTCCTAGGGTGTGAGACTCCATAAGGGGAGCTAAGAGACCCATTGTCTGTGGAAGAATGAACAGACTGTGTGAGGGAACCAGCTTCTGTGTCTCCCCTGAGATCTCTTGTATCTCCATCCTCTTGCTGGGCTTTAGGAGGCTGGGGAGGAAGTCCCTTTGCACCCCCTCCCTTGGCTTTCATTCCCTTTTTCTAACTTAACCCTCATACAGAGGCTCAGATGCATGTTCAGGCTCAGATGTTCTTACTGTATGAGATGAGCTGTCCTTTAAATCCTTAGAAGAGGCTCTGACTCTGGGACATGTTCTGTGGGTAGGACCCCGATATGACATGACGTTTGGAAAAAAGGGGAAAATATAAAGTCAATGAAAGTCAAGTTGAGTGTAGGGGGTGATGAGAGCCAAACCAGCCCCAACCCAGGGGACTGTCCATGGTACTTTTATAGAGTAAACATAACTCACCCCCTTGAGTGCACTCTATGTCCAGTGCTTCAGGTTCTCTTTGTAACTTTCTCCCCATTCTCCCCCTTCTGCAGCCCAGCTCTCCTGCTGGCCTCACCTTTTCCAAGTCATCATTGACCGAGGCTACCTTCGGAGGCTGGGCTACTCGTCCTGGGACATCCATTTAAATGATGAGCTGTGTCGCCCCCGAGTCACAGGGCGCTACCTGATCTTCAACGTTCCCTATGGCCACTGTGGCACCGTCAGACAGGTATGAAACTGACAAGGTGGGTGGTACCCTTCTGTGGATGGAGGCCAAAAAGAGAGGCTTGGGAGAATCAACCACCTATTAAAAACATGAATAGGGACAGAGGAAAGGCACAACCATGACTTTGGTTCTGAGTTCCATGAGACCTGAAACAATTCATTAATTTGTCTAAAACTGCCCTTCCTTTTTGGAGATGGCAATGGCACCCCACTCCAGTACTCTCACCTGGAAAATCCCATGGACAGAAGAGCCTGGTAGCCTGCAGTCCATGGGGTCGCTAAGAGTCGGGCACGACTGAGGGACTTCCCTTTCACTTTTCACTTTCACACATTGGAGAAGGAAATAGCAACTCACTCCAGTGTTCTTGCCTGGAGAATCCCAGAGATAGAGGAGCCTAGTGGGCCGCTGTCTGTGGGGTCACACAGAGTCGGACACGACCGAAGTGACAGCAGCAGCAGCAGCAGCCCTTCCTTTTGGGACTTTGGAATACATAGTAACAAGTACAGAGTGCTGATGGACTGATGGGTGGATGGATGGACGGACGGACGGGTGGATGAATAGATGGATGCTATTCTCTAAGCTGCAAAGTCAAAGCGTTTTGTTACCACATGCTTTTTTATTCAGCAGTAGTGCCCACCTACCAGGTACAAGCTATAGTGTTGGGCTTGGGGAAGACAGGCTGAGTGCCGTGTTTCTAACCAGGTTTCCCAATGTAGGAAATAAATATTAAGATATTTATGTATAATGAAATGAATATGTTTATTTCATTTTGCTTAACCACCTGCTTATTTCACAAACCAGTATCATTGAAATTAAGGAAACAAGTATACCAAAGATATAGGAAGAGGGTATAACCAGAATTCCATGTTCATAGGCACATTTAATAATGTAACAAGTTACAAAGCAAGATCTCTATGCTATTCATGTATTCTTTCACATCCCTGTTTGGACACATGCCCCTAAAAAGAACACCTCAAACACTTGACATTGTTGGAGGTTGAATGCATTCAAACAGTCTTCATGGTGCTAAATAACCACTTTAAGTCCATACTTCACATTGCATCTATTTGTGCAGACTGCGATCATTCTTATCCTCTTTGTTCTAGAAATTCTAATTTTTACCTCAGAAGAAGTTTCTTCCCCAGCAATCTGCTGGAAGCTCCCCAGTGTCCGGGAGGCCAGCAGGCCCTGGACATTTCCAGTCCACTGGGGAGAACCCTGAGCTGTCCTCCCTGGCCCTGGCTGGCCCAGCTCCCCCTGCAAGCCTCCTGTGCTGACCACAGTTCTGGGGCCAGAGGAGATAGCAAATCAGGAACCGCCTGCAGTGGTGGCAAGTCCCCAGGCACCTATGGGGAAAGGCAGTGCTATAAAAAGGGCCCATGTCCGATTTCAGAGTCAGGGAATGAACATCCTTCTAGGTGCTGAGGACCCAGCAGCTAATAGGATTGACAGGACCGCAGCTCCACAGCTCTTACATTGGCGAGAAGGGAAACACAGGTCCTGAATAAACACACAGATGAAAGTCCTTTGTCGTGAAAAGGCTTAAGGAGACTGTCAAACAAAGAAAAGGCTAGAAAATGCTTTGGGGTGGAAGACCACTTTTGAATAGGGTGGTCAAAGAGCTGAGGCCTGAAAAAGGACATAAAGCAGGTACAGAGGAAGAGGAGGAGGGCTCCAAGCAGGAGGTCAGCAGAGGGGTGCAGAGGCCCCGAGGCAGCAGCCAGCTTGAAGAGGTCACGGGAGAGACCCAGGGCTGTGAACCACAGGAAGCCCAAAGTCTGGTTGGAATTGGGCAGGGCCACATGGTCCTAGAGTTTAGTTTTTCTTCTAAGCTGTGCGTTCTCAACAAGGATGACATCCCCCTCAAGGGGAAAGAGAGATACAGGTTTTTAGGGGCAAAAAAAAAAAAAAAAAGGAAAGGAAAACAAGGCAGACCAGTGAGAAACACTGCTGTAAGCTGTAAGGGCTTTCCTTGGAGGATTTCAAGGCAGACTGCCACTGGATCTGGGTTGCACAGGCAAGGCTCCCTTGAGCAAACATCCCTGGCCAGGATGAGTCTCCATGACCCAGCAGGCTATGGGAAGGAGGCTGCTGAAAGCCCCTACTCATCAGCCTCCAGCACCTTCTTGGCCCCTTGAAGTCATGTTGGTTTTGAAGGAGCAAGGCTGAGAGTGAGGGTCCATAGGGCCAGGCCTGCAGCTCACAAGGGACCAGGGTTGGTCTGGGGGTCAGAGCTGGGCAGAGCAGTAGAGGAATTCAGCAGCCAGTGTGGACCTCCCACCCTGTCTCGTATTCCCCAAGCCTGGCCCCCACAGAGGGCAGAAGGGAGTCCAGACTCACATACTAGGGGTTCCCTGCATGCACCTCAAACTCCCAGAAGCAGGGACATAAGTTCAACCCTTCATGACCCTAGGTACCAGAGAGGTCATGCCTGAGGCCTCATGCTTTCCAGCTTCTCAGCAAACTGGCTCCTAGTGGCAGACACAAAGCAGAGGTCTCTGCTCATGAAGAAAGCGCTGGGCAGGGAGCCAGGCACACGGGCCACCAACTCTCCCCTCTCCTCCCAGGAAAGGCGCGGCTCCCTCAGCTACTCCAACTCCGTCAGAGGCCGAACCAGGGGCCATCCGGGCCGAGTTGTTGTGCGGCACAGGGTCCCTCAGCTCAAGTTCACCTGCAGGGTGGACGGCCCATCAGCAGTGGAAGTCGTCCCTGGGGAGAATGCTGGCTATGATGTGTCCATATCTTTCCTCGAGTTGCCCCTGTCCCAGCACGGAGAGAACATGGGGCCACACTACGCCAACCAGAAGAAAGAGGTCTTCCTCCAGGCCACACTCCACAGCCCCAACCCCAGCCTATGGCTCTTTGTGGATACCTGTGTGGCTTCTCCAGACCCCAGTGATTTTACAACTGTCAAGTATGATTTGATCAAGCAAGGGTAAGAAAAATGGAAGGCCCTGTCTGGTTGATGTGGTTAACTATTTACCTGTTATTCCTTTGGGAGACCTGTTTTGTTTTGTTTTTTAATAATTTTGTTTATTTATCTGGGCTTCCCAGGTGGCTCGGTGGTAAAGAATCTGCCTGCCAATGTTTGATCCCTGGGTCAGGAAGATCCCCTGGAGAGGGAAATGGCAACCCACTCCAATATTCTTGCCTGGAGAATTCCACGGACAGAGGAGCCTGTCAGGCTGCAGTCTATAGGTCACAAAGAGTTGGACACAACTTAGAGACTAGACAACGGCAGTTTATTCATTTATGTTTATTTGTGCCTGTGCTGGGTCTTCCCTGCCGCTCGCTGGGCTTTCCCTGGTTGTGGTGAGCAGGGCCCGCTCTTCACTGTGGTGCAGGAGCTTCTCATCGCGGTGGCTTCTCTAGTTCCAGAGCGTGGACCCACAAGCACGTGTGGGCTTCAGTAGCTGTGGTTCACAGGCTTAGTTGCCCCATGACACATGGAATCTTCTGGGACCAGGGATCAAATCCGTGTCCCCTGCATTATCAGGCAGATTCTTAACCACTGGACCACCAGGGAAGTCTGACCATTGTCTTCTTAACTGGCAGTCCTAGATCAGAACATTGTGCCCAGTCTTCATCCTGTCCAGAGGCAGAGCCCAGACCTTAACCATCCCTCTGATCCCAGCTGAGGGCAGATAAGTATAGGAAATCTAGACAACGTCCCTTGAATCCCCAAAGAGTCCCAAGCAGAGCCTGTGCTGTCTCAAGCGCTGCTGACTCAAGCTTCTCTTCTCTCCAAGTTTTATAACTATTGCATTGCCCATTCCTCAGGGTATTTGGCCAGCACTGATGGGCTACTGAGTTATCAGGCTAAGCTCTTACAGTGATGCGGTTTATTCTGGCCCCTTTGGTTAGACAGAACATTTGCCAAATTAGAACTCAGGCAAGATGTTTGCCTTTATAGCTCTCTTATCCAACCAGCGCAAAATGCTTACGGATGGGTAATTGGCAACCAGTGAGAAGACATCAAAACTCACTTTCTGATGACAGCTTCAGAGTGGTGAGAGCCACGAAAGTGGTGTGCAAGTCCTAAAGCCCCTGAGAGGCATCATGGTGCCTGATTCCAAAAGTCGGGGAGCGCAAGAGGCAGCACCTTCCACAGGCAGAATGAGCCACGGTGTGGGAGGTGCACAGATGTGGTACTAAGCCGGACTGAGTCAGAGAGAGAAAGCTCTTCCCTTTTCAGGTCTCCTGTTTCAAAACTTGTCAAGGAGAGGGCGTTCCCTGGTGGTCCAGTGCTTAGGACGCAGTGCTTTCACAGCCGTGGCCCAGGTTCAATCCCTAGTCAGGAACCACTAGTAAGCCGTGTGGCTATATATATCAGAGAGGCCAGCATTTAACAACTGTCATACTTTCATTAGCTCTTCTTTCTCTAGTTTCCTAAGGTGGGAGCTTGTTGTTGTTGTTCAATTGCTAAGTCATGTCCAACTCTTTGTGACCCCATAGACTATAGCAATGCCAGGCTTCCCTGTCCTTCAGCATCTCCCTGAATTTGCTCAGACTTGTGTCCATTGCATCGGTGATGCCATCCAGCCGTCTCATCCTCTTTTGGCCCCTTCATCGTTGTAATGCCCCTTTTCATCTCTAAGTATCCTGGCTCTGAAGTCTGTTTTGGCTGAAATTAATATAGCTAATCCAGCTTTCTTTTGATTGGTATTAACTTGGTAAATCTTTCTCTATCCTTTTACTTTTAATTAATCTTTGTCTTTATATTTAAAATAGTTTTCTTATAGACAACATATAGTTGGATCTTGGTTTTTTTAATCTACTCTGGCAGCCTGTGTCTTCAAATTGGTATATTTAAACCATTCACATTTAAAGTGATAGTTGACATAGTTGGATTAAAATCTGCCATCCTAGTAACTCTTTTCTATTTGTTGCATTTGTTCTTTGCTTCTGCCCTCAGTTCTCCTTTTGCTGCCTTCTCTGGTTTTAATGCAGGTTTGATGCATTTTATATGCTGGTTTTAATTGAGCATTTTATTTTATTCCACTTTATCTCCTCTCGATATATCATTTACTTCTTTCTTTCGTGTTTCACTAGTTACACAAAATAAAATTTAAAATAAATTAAGTTCACCTTCAAATAATATGTACTGTGCAGTGCCTAGTTGCTCAATCATGTCCGACTCTTTGTGAGCCCATGGACCATAGCCCACCTGGCTCCTCTATCCATGGGGATTCTCCAGGCAGGAATACTGGAGTGGGTTGCCATGCCCTCCTCCAGGGGATCTTTCCAACCCAGGAATCAAACCCAGATCTCCTGCATTGCAGAATTCTTTACCATCTGAGCCACCAGGAAAGCCCAAGAATACTGGAGTGGGTAGCCTATCCCTTCTCCAGGGGATCTTCCCAACCCAGAATCAAACTGGGATCTCCTGCATTGCAGGTGGACTCTTTACCAGCTGAGCTACCAAGGAAGCCCCTCAAATAGTATAGCTACCACCTTTAATCTACCCTTTTGAAAAAATAGAGTAGGTAATAGTTCTGGCTCACATTTGCTTTGTTTTGTTTTTCTGTTGTGTTTTCCAGTGCCTTTCTGTTTCTGGCTAGGAATGGTGGTTTTTACCTCTCATCATTTCAGTTCAGTTCAGTCACTCAGTCATGCCCAACTCTTTGTGACCCCATGGAGTACAGCACGCCAGGCCTCCCTGTGCATCACCAACTCCCAGCGCTTGCTTGTACTCATGTCCATCAAGTCGGTGATGTCATCCAACCATCTCATTTTTTTCATAAAAGAAAGAGTGGGTAGTGGGAGGAACTCTGGTTGAAATTCAGAGGTTTGTGTCCAAGCCCAATTATTTGAGCCAGAGTTAATCCACACCATGCTTTAAATTGGGGCTTCCCGGGTGGCACAGTGGTAAAGAATCCAGCGGCGAATGCAGGAGACACAAGAAATATGATCTCTGGGTCAGGAAGGTCCCCTGGAATAGGAAATGGCAACTCACTCTAGTATTTGCACCTGAAAAATTGCATGGATAGAGGAACCTGGCAGGCTGCAGTCCATGGGGTCAAAAAAGTCCAACATGATTGAGCGACCAAACAACAAATAGCAGCATGCTTTAAGTTAATCCTCTTGACCTGGGGTTTTTCTTCCATCAGGTGCATCAAAGACAATACTTATATCAACCTGCACTCCCAGCAAAAGAATGTAGCCCAATTCAAGTTCAATGTCTTCAGCATTCTCACCAGCTATGACGTGATCTATCTGCAGTGTAAGGTCTCCATCTGCAAAGTGGGGGACCATTCCTCCCACTGCTCCCAGGGCTGTGCAGGGCGGAGTAAAAGGGGCACAGGCCCCAGGAAGGCCACAGAAGAGCAGACTGAGCGTTTCCAAATGGTGGGACCCCTGGAGATCCACAAAGGAAATGATCAGAGAAAGACTCATGGGTGATTTCTCCGAGTTCCACATCAACCTGTTAGAAATTAGAAGCAAATTCTATTTCTGCTCAGCAAAGTAATGTTGGATAAATGTTGAGGTCGTCCTCATAGAGACAGATAAAAGAGCTAAAGAGGTTCTCTTCGAGGTTCTCTTCAAGGTTGATTGCTAAGTAAACCTTGTCTGATTACCAAATTTCTAAGGCAATTGCTGTCTTTGCAGCTAGGAGTCCTGCATTTTATAATTCTTCACTATCAAGAACTTGATCACTGTCTTAAACTGTACAACATGTCGTAAAGAAAAGTTATCTCTTGTTACCACACTGCACTTAAAGATATTTTTGACCCCTTAATGTTTAGACGCTAGTAGCTGGATCTTTTTGTTTCTGTCCCTCTAGTGGTGTGAGAATTTATTTTCAGATCTTGCCAAGGGCCCTGTGAAGAATAAACTAAGTGTCTATCAGAAAATCACTGCTCTTTTTTTTTTAACTATTGTCATTGGTCAGTTGAATCAAATGTCATTTACTCATTGTTGTTTACGCAAAATGAGCTTTATTTGTCTGTTTCAAAGAAAACAAATGGGGCCTTGGCTTTGTTGAGCTTGGGTTAAGCTTACAAATGAGAGCCAGAGCAACAATCACAGGAACCCCTCAGGACTGCTCTTTGAGCTACCACATGCTTAGTCTGTTTCCCAGATCTTCAAAGCCTTACGGGAAACCTGAAAAGCAGACAAAGAAAGATTAGCATAGTCCCACGTCCTCCCTGAGAAGAAGGGCAGCAACTACGTGATCTAATCTCTCATTATACCTGAACAGAAAGAATTCTGCACTAGGCTCAGTGCCCTCAAAGTTGTCTTTAAAGAAACAGACTTTTTTTCCTCTTGTTTTTCAAGACATATTTAGTAACAATATTTAACATATGAGCTCTCAAGTCTAGGGGATATTGTTCCCATCTTTGTCAACAAATAGCATGTACGAGATGATAATACACTATTGTCAAGTCCCTCAGGGAGGAGGGCAGGGTTGATGGGGCCCGGACGTGCACTCCAAATTCCTGAGAGATAAAAATCTGATAAGTGACCAGAGGAGGGACATTGTCTCTAAAGCGAGACATGTCCGTTTCACTGCAAACATGCCCTTCACCGAAAACCATCTTGGTAAAAGTAAGTTCCCTGCGGATACATAGTAGAAGTTGATATGTAATTAATGGTCAGTTTGATGAAGATAGCCTCTTTATATCCAAAGTTAATTATCTCTCACAAGTAGCTTCATCCTCAGTCACATGAAACAATGATTTTAGCATCTGGCATCTATTTTGTGCAAGTGCTTCAAATCAAAAAACAACAAAAAAAGTTTTTCCAGATTAGCAAAAGCTGCTAGAGTTTCCACTTTTAAAAGTTCGCCATCCCATTAACTGTACTTGTCTAAATCTTGCAGAGAAAGGCTAAGAGCTTCCAAAATTAGCACCTTTTGGCCTTTAGCAAATCCCTAATGTAAAAAGTGTTGACAGTTAATGCACTGAATTTTCAAGAATAAATAAATAAGGGACTTCCCTGGTGGTCCAGTGGCTAACACTGCACACTCCCAAGGCAGGGGCCCTGGGCTCAATCCTCAGTCAGACAACTAGATCCCACGTGCCACAACTCAGAGTTCACGTGCTGCCACTGAAGCTCTCGCATGCCTGGCTAAGACCTGTAACAGCCAGATAAATACAGAAATAAATTTTTTTTAAGGAAAAGAAATAAGGGTCCAGTGAACTTCCAGTTCAGGTACTTTGGGTGTAGTTCAGGGAATGGGACCCAGGAAGCTGCTCTTTCCAAAAGCACTCAGGTGATTCTTAGGAATGGTGAAGTCTGAAAACCACGGCTCCTGTCAGCACCTCAAACGGATCAAAATGCACTTAACAAGAAGAAAGGTACAAACTGGGAGCTCCAATTAGTACAGACAAAAATGGCCTGAGAGAAGCCTGCTCTCTCTAGCCAGAGGACCAACAAAGAGGCAGCCGGGCAATTCTAGAAAACTCTGAGGCCATAACTTACTTGCTCCACAGCTGAAACTGTGGCCCCACCCCTTGCCTAGCCAGCAAGGGTGAAGTGCGGAGCCTGGCCTTCCAGTTGCTCTCACTGCCCCTTACCTATCCTCTCCCCTCTCCTCCCCTCCCCTCCCCAGGATGTTATCAGAGAAGGCAGAGTAAAGAGCTGGGCAATGAGGACCTCCCTGCACCCTCAAGTCTGGTGGAGCCTGGACTTTCAGCTCCACCCAGCAGGTCTGAAACACTCCTTTGAGGCTGCTAAAACTATAGGAAAATAGCATTGATATTATATATTATATGCTAATTGTTCATTGTATATAGCTCAATCACTCCACTACAAAGGAGATTTTTGTTTTTTTTTTAATCCTGGTGATGGGATTTCACGCTCTCTAGTGGGTCACACTGTTTGGTGGGTTTTATAGTATTACGTATTCCAACTGATGCGCCTCTGAATACCCCTCGTGTATGGCCATCAGCAGGTGTTCAGTCAGTTCCTGATAGAAGGATGGTTGATGGGCCAGTAACCAGACAGTTTTCAAGCGCTGCTTGTAAATATTTAATTTGATTTTCCCAAGCNACACTGTTTGGTGGGTTTTATAGTATTACGTATTCCAACTGATGCGCCTCTGAATACCCCTCGTGTATGGCCATCAGCAGGTGTTCAGTCAGTTCCTGATAGAAGGATGGTTGATGGGCCAGTAACCAGACAGTTTTCAAGCGCTGCTTGTAAATATTTAATTTGATTTTCCCAAGCTAGTTAAGTTCTTTTCACATTAGAAAAGGTCTTGCCAGCAGCTGCGTTTACGATGTATGAAGGAATGCAGAGGAGACTGACCCGCATGGCCACTGGGGGAAGTATTTGGAAGATCTACATGAAACTATTAACAAGAAAATGGGGGGGGGATCTGTTTTGATTTGGACCTGGAATTCAGTCGGGCACCTAAGGACTTGTTTGCCTTTATCTCCATGGTGTATCCCCTGGCACACTGTATACTCATACGTAGGAGTAAAGAGAAAGACTTTGGGCATCAGGAAAGTGCCTGCTGGTTAGGCGGCCCTCCCTCCCATTTTACATTAAGGAAACTGAAGCTCAGAGAGGCTAAGCAACTTATGCAGTGGCACGAACTTGTGAAAGGCACAGTTGATTTTGAACCAAGTCTGCCCAGTTCTAAAGCCTCTCTGTTACGTTCTGTTCCTACTGCCCGCCAGAGGGGTGTCTCAAAGAACCCCTTACTCCATCCTGCCTCCCTCAAGGACTCCGCAACACCTGGACTTAGGGTGTACGCCCCACATTTGGAACACACTTGCACAGAGCCTCCCGGGTTCTGGACACCGTGCTGACCACTGAGTGGGGCTCAGAGGGAAATTGCACTGATGCTCAGGAGCTTGCTGGTGACACTTGAACTCCTAAGATGAGGCAGGAAGTAGCAGATGCCAGGAGAGGAAGTGCTCCAGGGACACCCAAGAAGGACTCCTCACTTCCAGCTGGCAGGTTTGGGGCAGGCTCCAGGGAAGGTGCAGCCTTGAATTTGCCTCTCAAAACCCTTACTGAGACTAGGGGCACTCATGTCACTCTCCAGGGAGCTTCTCAGCCACTCCAAGGCTTACTGTGTGAGAGCAGCTCGCCCTACTGGCTCTAAAGTGCTGAATAGACCTTCCTCATCCAAGCCCTCAGCTAGAGGACTGCCTCTCCTCCAGGAGGCAACCTCTTCCAAATACTTAGTTCTACCATCACTTTCTCCCTGTGAGCCTAGAGATAGTAGTTGTTTCTCATTATTTCCTGTTTTCCTTTTTCATCCTTTTTAGTAGGTAACTAACCACTTGTTACTAGTTAATTCCTTGAGTAAAACACAGGATGCTGACTAAGCCAAGGTTGTACTAATGAGGGAAAGTACAAACTCTGGTTACAAACAGAGAGTCTGGGCCTAGAAGGGGGTTTCAGAGGCTCAGAGGAAAGAGCAAGGACAGAAAGGAGCAGCCCGAGCAGGAAAGAAGAGGGGTGCATCCTCCTGCCTGTTGCTGAGACCAGAAGGGTCTGGGCTTCACCACTCAGCAGGTTAAAGACACTGTCTGCAGTTAAAGATACTGAAACAGGCGAGTAAGCAAAAATCAGTGTTAACAGTGATGCAAAAAGAAGAGAAATCAGCTTCTGAAGATTTGGAGGCTAGCAGGAGGAGGCATCTCAGGTTTTAAAATGTCCTTTTGATTTTGACACCACAGAGCTCAACCCCATCGTTACACAAATCAAGCGCCCTCCACCCAGAGAAAGCTGGCCTGACTGATACCCTTTGGGATGAATGACAGTTCCCTCCGGGCCATGTAACAATGTCTATGGCAGAGCAAGCTGGGTGAGAGTGAAGGAAGCTGGTAGAAGGAGAAGGGCTCGGGCATGGGAAGTTTATAGCAGAGTCTGAAACTGGAAACACGCTAACATCTATTTTTTTCCCCTGGGGTTGTATATATAGATGTATTTTCTACTCTTAACTCTCCTTATATTGCAATATAACATGATAAGCTAGTTGCCCCAAGTCCCAAAGTAGGTAAGACACAAATGTAAGTATTTTTCCAACTAACAACAACAACAATACTGGAGGCAGAAAGGGTTGTTTTCAATNCTCCTTGTGAGCTCACAGCCCCAGACTAGAAGGGGTAGAAAGCCAGATTCTACCCTCCCCACCTCGGTCCTCTCAAACCCTCCCACTGTTCCTGACCTCACCCAGGGTGTGGCCACAGGGCCGGGCATGACCCCGCTCAAGCACGGAGCCCCAGGATCCCATGTGAGGGGGTGATAGCCCCTCTTACCCACATCACTCACTTCAGTGCGTTGGCTACTTTGTAGTAAAGACAGATGACGACGGCCATCAGAACAAGCATGGCCAACAGGATAGCGCCACCAATGCAGAACATAATTATCGCGTTAACTTTGGAGCTTTTATCTAGGCAGAGAAGTACAGGCAAGCAGTGAATGTGGCTTCCCTCCCCACAGTCACTTAGCAACCACAATATGCTTCCTTCAGTGGAAGAAGAATGAACCCAATGCTTGAAAAGCACAAATGAGTCTAGGCAATGGCACCCCACTCCAGTACTCTTGCCTGGAGAATCCCATGGACGGAGGGGCCTGGAAGGCTGCAGCCCATGGGGTCGCTGAGGGTCGGACACGACTAAGCGACTTCACTTTCACTTTTCACTTTCATGCATTGGAGAAGGAAATGGCAACCCACTCCAGTGTTCTTGCCTGGAGAATCCCAGGGACGGGAGAGCCTGGTGGGCTGCTGTCTATGGGGTCGCACAGAGTCGGACACAACTGAAGTGACTTAGCAGCAGCAGGGGCGTGCCCAGGACCATAAGTGGGCCCAGAGATGGGGAAAAAGGTTCATTTCTAAGTGAGATGGGACTGAAACATAAAGTCCAGAGAGAAAGAAGGAAAGACAGTGGGAAGAATCCTTTTCTCTCTTTCACATGTAGTAAAGTGCAGCTGTAAATAACAAACCTGCCTACACTGGAACAAACGGTTTTACTTCCAAACATCTGGGCCTTCAGGTTCATTTTCAGAGTCAGAATTAAACCCCTCCTGTACATTAGGCTTAAAAATCGCTGACAGCAATTATTAAGGGAACAACTTTCTTTAAATGTTACGTTCATTAATCCTAAGTATATACTCATCTCTTTTGTAAGAGATACATGTTTCAGGAAAAGGAAGTTTTTCCATTCTCCCTCTGACAACTGCCAATTTTCTCCTGAACACTAAATCTTTCCAGGAAGTCCAAGTTATGTGGAATAAACAGTTTATTTAATCTAACGCCCTTAAACTGGGGTAAAGTGACCCGGAAGAGAGAATGAAACCATCCAACCACCAAAGCATACTTACGAGAATCTAAGTCGTCAAAGCTGGATGAAGGCTGACAGTAAAGAAAAATTACAATTAAAATAAACTTGAGGGAACAGTACATCTTATCAGGGATTTCTCAAGCGTTTAATTTGAGAGAAAAAATTCTAACTGTCCCTGTTAGGAGTAATTGAGATGTAAGTTTGAAGAGCTCGCTTTTAGAAGTGCAGCCTCCACCAGAGCAGAACGGAGAATCAACTGTCCAGCTCCAACTTCTGTGCCAATCAGGCCATACTCTGTGTGACATCAACTCTTTGGACATTAGCTCTTTTTCATGGAGTTCTGAATTCCATTCCATGTTCAGATATACTGTGGCACCAATGGACATGTAAATGCCCAAATACTATTTTAAATCATTTCATTTCAATATTACGTTTTCAGGTTCTGTTTCTCTCAGAGGACTTTTTAAAGGTTTGACTGTTAATCAAAAGCAAATCTGGGGGGGTTCAATATAATAAAAAGACAGTGATGTGGGGAGGCTAATATCTAAAACTACTCAATATTTCTAAAAGTACAATTATAAAAGTCTGCTTAGACTCTGTTTTAGCAACACAAGGAAGTAGTATATACTTGTAGCCACTTAATAGGATTCAGATATAAGTTCACTGGAGGAGGGCATGGCAACCCACTCCAGTATTCTTGCCTGGAGAATCCCATGGACTGAGAGCCTGGTGGGCTACGGTCTGTGGAATCACAAAGAGTTGAACATGACTGAAGCAACTTAGTAAGTATAGGTTCACTGACTTCAAAATATTATATACTTTATGGTTAAGCCAAAAAGATTTCAAAAAGCAATTTGGATATCAGGATATCTTTTAAATCAGGATTCTATGATTTCAAGGTACTCACACCAGCAAAGCTGGTTCCATTAAATGAAAGAATTAATTTAACTATGAAGGGTTAATCCTTGCTGCTCTGGCCAAACCCTGCATGAGGTTACAAACAGCAAGAGAGTTATCATCAAAAATGGTGGCATAAGATCTCTGAAAATTCTCTCCTTTATAAAAGCAATGAAAATCTGACCAAAAAAAAAAAAAATTGTCAGAATCAGGTTTTTCTGACTTTGAATACTAACTATAAGCTTTCAGCAGCTCAAGGAATATTTAAGAACTGAATTTCGGTATGAAGAGCATGCTAGCATGCTTTGTGGCACTGTTTCATCATTCATTCTCCAGCTCCATGGAAGCCTATTTTCAACAGCCCTGATTCCAGTGCAGCCAACCAGATGGAGCAGAATAGAAGCAGAGCTCTTTCAAAGCTTCATTCCCAAGAACTGTCATTATCTGACTCATCTGCTGTTTTTCTGAAAGACCTCGCTTGCAAAAGCTATCTGTATTTGACCCAACTTGGAGTCCACTCAGTAGAAGTCTTCTCACAGAAATTTTGGCAAAAAGTTTCCACTTCCTGGCTCTCTGAACAGTGGATATTTGGGGCAAATGATTGTTGTCAGTCAGTTGCAAAGTCATGTCTGACTCTTTGTGACCCTATGGACTGTAGCATGCCAGGCTCCTCTGTCCTCCAGTCTCCCAGAGTTTGCTCATATTCATGTCCATTGAGTCAGTGATCTCATCCTCTGTCATCCCCTTCTCCTGTCTTCATTCTTTCCCAGCATCAGGGTCTTTTCCAACGAGTTGGCTCTTTGTACTAGGTAGTCAAACTATTGGAGCTTCGGCTTCAGCAACAGTCTTTCCAATGAACATTTGGGGTTGATTTCCTTTAGGATTGACTGGTTTGATCTTCTTATAGTCCAAGGGATGCTCAAGGGTCTTCTCCGGCACCACATTTGAAAGCATCAATTATTTGGTGCTTAGCCTTCTTTATGGAAAAGCTGGTGAATTAGATCCATAGAGGTTTTGAACAAATCTAAAGGCTGTACACATATATAGAGCTGTGTGCATGCAGAGTTATGAGTATTCTCCAGAAAGACAGGAGATGGCCCTGTGCATTATATCTCAGCTGACCTTTTTCCAAGCAGGAAATTGAAGGTAAAAGCAGTTTTCAACTTCTTGGCTGATACTACTGAAGGCATGCCCCAGTATGCACACAGAGCCCCCCATGAATGACTGGGCAGTATACTGGATCCCGATGGTAAAGAGGCTGCCTGCAGTGCAGGAGGCCTGGGGTCAATTCCTGGGTTGGGGAGATTCCGTGGAGAAGGAAATGGCAACCCATTCCAGTATCTTGCTTGGAAAATTCCATTGACAGAGGAGCCTGGCAGGCTACAGTTCATGGGGTCGCAAGGAGTCAGACACGACTGACTTGACACCTGTCCAATCATTAGCTGCCTATGAAGCTAATCAATAAAGACTTCAGTTTTCACACATGACAAAGAATACCGACTAATACCGACTTTACACAGAATTAGTTGAGAAAAGTCACTAAACAAGTATAACAAAACTTGGAGAATGGGGAGAACCTGATTTCCTGAGTTGCTATATTGTATTACAGTGTTTCTTGCTTTTGAGGAATAGGGAGGACACAGCATGTGACCTGTGGGATCTCCGTTCCCTAACCAAGGACTGAACCCAGGCCATGTGATAAAAGCCTGGAGTCCTAACCACTAGGCCATCAGGGAACGCTATGTTATTTTAAATGTGCAATTTTCAATAAAAGGCAAGACATGCAAAGAAACAGGAAAGCATGGCCCATAAAATGAGGAGGCAAGAAATCAGTAAAAACTTTCCCTGAAGAAGCCCAGGTGTTGGTGCTGCTTGACAAAGACTTTAATTCAGCTATTTTAAACATGTCTAAACACACCACCGGAGAAGGCAATGGCACCCCACTCCGTACTCTTGCCTGGAGAATCCCAGGGATGGGGGAGCCTGGTGGGCTGCTGTCTATGGGGTCGCACAGAGTCAGACATGACTGAAAGGACTTAACAGCAGCAAACACACCACTTCTAAAGAACAAAAGGAAAGTATGAGAATAGGAAAAAATAAAATTCATTGGAGGGGTTCAACAAATGATTTGAGCAGGCAGAAGAAGGAACTAGCAGATTTGAAGATAGGTCAATTGAGATTATCCAGTCTGAGGAACAGAAAGAAAAAATAAACTAAATGAACATGAACTTCCAATTTCACTCCAAAACATAAAGAGTTTGGGAACTGTCATCCTCAAAACAAGAAAAAAATCAGAACAAATTGAAAACCAAGTCCTCTTAAGTAAACAAGAGAATTGAAGTAACAGGGAAAATAGCCACCCCTCCTCCCCAAGGGTTTCCCTTGTGGCTCAGCTGGTAAAGAATCCACCTGCAATGCAGGAGACCTGGGTTTGATCTCTGGGTTGGGAAGATCCCCTGGAGAAGGGAAAGGCTACCCACTCCAGTATTCTGGCCTGGAGAATTCAGTCCATGGAGTCACAAAGAGTCAGACACGACTGAGTGACTTTCACTCACTTCACTCCCCAAAAAGCTAAGAATCACAGCATACAGTGTACCAGGAGCAGAAGCCACTGCTGGAACCAGCTGCTGCTGCTGCTAAGTCGCTTCAGTCGTGTTCGACTCTGTGCGACCCCACAGATGGCAGCCCACCAGACTCCCCCGTCCCTGGGATTCTCCAGGCAAGAACACTAGAGTGGGTTGCCATTTCCTTCTCCAATTCATGAAAGTGAAAAGTGAAAGTGAAGTCGCTCAGTCGTGTCCGACTCTTAGCGACCCCATGGATTGCAGTCTACCAGGCTCCTCTGTCCATGGGATTTTCCAGGCAAGAGTACTGGAGTGGGGTGCCATTGCCTTCTCCGATGGGTAGTAACACTTAGATAGTAATTGAGGAATTGCTGGAGAATCAGTGAGGACTAGCTTAAGAAAAAGAAAAAAATAATAATAATTTCCCCTGGGTTCTCAGTTTTGGTTTTGGTGAATGGGGGCACATTTTCATGAGTTTTATCTCTAAGAGATCAATTAGATTTTTATGGTGAACACTGAAAAAAAAAATCCCTCATGCTTTTGGTCTCTAATGACAGACACTATTGTGCAGGTGTCTTTGTTACTGCTGGGAGATAGTAAAAATCCTGAATTTCCTCTAGGCTTCCTCTGATATCACCCCAGCAATTAGGTGGAATAGTGTTTCATATCTACCATGTGAGTGTGGGAGTCCAGAGTCCCCAAGGTCTCCACTGATACCACAGAGAATAAGAAGAGGTGTTACTTACTACCTAGGGATGAAAGTCTCAGCTCTACTCAGCCTTCTCTGGCCCTAACCTGGAGAGAGGGGCTTGGGAAGTCTCTTTATAGCCTGGTGGAATGGAAGCCTAGTTTCTCCACGCAGTCTCTGCAGGGAGAGGGTAGTGGGGAGATAGGAAAGAGTAGGGCCACAGTTTTTCTTCTGGTATTCAGCTGGAAAACTGTCTTTTTAGGCTGCCTGGTTCCTATTCCTTTGGATAGAAACAGGCTTTTGTTGGGCTTTTTTGTCTGCCCCCAATGGTGTTTGCAAGTTGCCAGCTTCTTCAGATCCAAGTCTGGAAATGTGAGGAAAAAACAAAATCCAGGGGACTCACCACTAGGTTTCCTTGAATCTCAAAGGTTACTAGCTAGTCTGTTTTCTTCTCTCCATCTTTCAGAGTCTTGCTTTACACGTTCAGGGTTTAGCTGCACAGTTAACACAAAACATAAGATAACTAGACAACATATTAAAAAGAAGAGACATTGCCAACAAAGGTCCATCTAGCCAAGGCTATGGT
Source organism: Neotragus moschatus (assembly GCA_006410615.1). NCBI lineage: Eukaryota > Metazoa > Chordata > Mammalia > Artiodactyla > Bovidae > Neotragus > Neotragus moschatus. The sequence goes on along the minus strand of SJYA01002945.1, from coordinate 131,382 downwards.
TTTTCTTATAGTCATGTGTGGATGTGAGAGTTGGACTATAAAGAAAGCTTAGCACCAAAGAATTGATGCTTTTGAACTGTGCTGTTGGAGAAGACTCTTGAGAGTCCCTTGGACAGCAAGGAGATCCAACAGTCCATCCTAAAGGAAATCAGTCCTGCATATTCATTGGAAGGAATCATGTTGAAGCTGAAACTCCAATACTTTGGCCACCTGATGCAAAGAACTGGCTTACTGGAAAACACCCTGATGCTGGGAAAGACTGGAGGAGGGAGAAGGGGACAACAGAGGATGAGATGGTTGGATGNCAGTCCATCCTAAAGGAAATCAGTCCTGCATATTCATTGGAAGGAATCATGTTGAAGCTGAAACTCCAATACTTTGGCCACCTGATGCAAAGAACTGGCTTACTGGAAAACACCCTGATGCTGGGAAAGACTGGAGGAGGGAGAAGGGGACAACAGAGGATGAGATGGTTGGATGGCATCGCCAACTCGATGGACATGAATTTGAGCAAGACTTGGGAGTTGGGAAGCCTTGCATGCTGCAGTTCATGGGGTCGCAGAGTTGGACACGACTGACTGAACTGACTGAAGGAAAGGTACATCTACTCCATCTTACCAGAACATGGGAGATTTTGAAATCAACCCACTACTTAACGACGTGCCAACAATTCACTTGTCTGACCGAGCGAACATCTTAAATTCTGCACCCCTAAATGGGGCCTGTCCACATCTCAATGTATATTTCCAGCCTCATTTTCCACTGTATTTCCCCACACCCACTGTATCTTCATGCCTGAGTCTTGGCTAGATAGCTTGCTAGTTTCTTCTTCTCTACCTGCTGAAATATCCTGCAAAGCTTCACTAAAACACCATCTCCTCTGCAGAATCTTCACTGATTCCCATCCGGCCCACCTCCCATGTTAGTTGCTCCTTTTTTTCTGCCTCCATGACCTTTGCTTGTACTTCTCTGAAAATGTGAATTTCATTTACCTTAAGGCTTTCCAGCTCCTGCTAAAGAAACATTTGTCTTAAGGAACCTACTATGCTCACCCTCACTGAACCCAATACTTTGAGTTAAATTAACTGTGGGTTTCCTTTCCTCTCACTCAAAAATGTTTTATTTTTCCAAGTTTTTTTTTTTTTCTTACTCCTTCCTGTTGAAGCACAATGATTTTGAGGTAAACAGTCTTGAATGAGCTAAGTCATGATTAAGGACACAGGCTATGTTGCCTTTCCTTACAGAGCTGACTACCTCATCTCTTGGTTTTCTTGTATTCCTTCGGTTACTTGATTGCTGAGTTACTGTATATTGAAAGTGTTTTTCTCAAGGTGTGAATCTTATTAGGAACAAACTCTGGATCCCCCAAATATCAGAGTCTAGAACCCATCAGGTGTTACCATGTGTCATGGACAATGACTCAAACATGAATTTTATCAATCAAGTAACAATTTACCCCACCGGAGCCTCTAAATTCAGACATAGAAATAAATTCAGACATACCCATTTACCCCATGAAAACTTCATGAAATTCAGAATGTCAGTGTCCATAAAGATTCTGAAACACAGTGACACTCATTTGTTGAGAACTTGTCTACTTTTGCTATCAAGGTAAAACAGCAGCCTGAAGTAGTGTCAATAGAAAACAGCCTACAAAATTTTTAAAATTTATTCAGTTTGGTTCAGTTCAGTCACTTAGTTTCGTCCCCATGGACTTTGCGACCCCATAGACTGCAGCAAGCCAGGCCTCCCTGTCCATCACCAACTCCTGGAACATACTCAAACTCGTGTCCACAGAGTTGCTGATACCATCCAACCATCTCATTCTCTGTTGGTCCCTTCTCCTCCTGCCTTCAATCTTTCCCAGCATCAGGGTCTTTTCCAATGAGTCAGTTCTTCGCATCAGGTGGCCAAAGTACTGGAGTTTCAGCTTCAGTATCAGTCCTTCCAATGAATATTCAGGACTGATTTCCTTTAGGATGGACTGGTTGGATTTCCTTGCTGTCCAAGGGACTCTCAAGAGTCTTCTCCTATAACACAGTTCAAAAAAAATTATCAGGCTCTTTACAGAAAGCTTCTGAATCCCTGATGGAACATCAGATGTATCCTCTCCTGACTGTTACATCTCCTTTAACTTCTGTCTCAGGTCTCAAAGTGGATAGTATAAAAACTTTTAAAATAAAAAAATAAAAGGTACACCACAAGAAAAGGATACGAGTCAAAGAAATTTTTTTCATAGTTGCATATTTACTGAAAAATACATCAGAATAATGTAAATATGACTTACTAAAGCAAGTGAAGAAATAAAAATATACTTCAACCGAAATACTAAAAACAAAACAAAAAACCTCCTCGGTGAAAGAAATAAAAATCATAAAGATACTTGTTCCCAGCATTTCCAGGTTAGATTCCTTCACACAAATGAACTGTGGCAGGGGTGGCAAAAGAGAGCTCACCTGTAATTGGTGAAATGCCACAATATTATTCTCTAAGGCTCCATAACTTAAGTATCTAACAACTAAAGACGTAGGAGATACTAGATTTTTCAGGATTATCTTCTTCCAAACTCTGTTACATGCTTCTTGTGTCAATATCATTTCTTTCAATGTTTTGCTTCAACACTCTTGAGATATATTTTTTACAATCAGATTTGTGAAATTTATTCTAAGACCATGCTGCTGCTGCTATTTAGACCCTAAGTCTCGCTGGAGTCTATGTGACCACATGGACTATAGTCTGTCAGGATCCTCTGTCCATGTAATTCTCCAGGCAAGAATATAGGAATGAGCTGCCATTTCCTTCTCCAGGGGATCTTCCCGACCAGGAATGAACCTGAGTCTCTCTTTTGGCGGGTGGATTCTTTACCACTGAGTCACCTCTACGGTCCATTTTTTTTTTTTTNGGAGCCGAGCGGGTGACGGGGCTGTGCGGGCGGTGAGGGCGAAAGGGCGGGGCCCGGGTGGCGGGAGGGCACTGGGGCGTCCGCGGGAAAGCTGAGGGGACTCGGGTGTGAATGTTGGGGGCGGGGGGCAGGTGAGCGGGAGACAGCGCTTCACACACACCCGCCTTGAGTTCATCTCGTCGGCTCCTGAGGCTCCTTGTCGGGATCAGAACTGGCCTCTCTTATCCTGAAACAAAAACCTCCTGTCTACCAAAATAGGCATTTAAAAATCCAAATGCAAATGTCAAAAATCTTCATAAACTTGATTTTGAAAATGACACACATTTGTCCTTTATTTCATTAACTATTCAGGCAGTTACAGGAAGTCGCATACAATGTAGATAGCAGTCAAGGGAAAATAGTGGAGACCCTCGTCTAAAGCACCATTTCGTCCTGATTTCTTTATTGAGCATTTATTTGGTCAGTGTTTTGGAGTGGGCACTTCCCTGGTGGCTCAGACGGTAAAGCACCTGTCTACAATGCGGGAAACCCGAGTTTGATACCTGGGTCGGGAAGATCCCCTGAAGAAGAAAATGGCAATCCACTCCAGTACTATTGCCTGGAAAATCCCATGGACAGAGGAGCCTGGTAGGCTACAGTCCATGGGGTGGCAAAGGGTCGGACACGACTGAGTGACTTCACTTTCACTTTCACTTTGGAGTGCACTTGGACTCCAAACGCAGACCTATGTGAATTGGATAATATGTCAACCCTGTGGCCCAGTAAGTGGATTAACGAGAATGTTCAGAGAACTATAGGTATATTCATTTTCTTTTCAGCCAGGATCATGTGATTTTGAAAAGGAACCTGAACAACCAAGATGAAAACCCCTGCTTCCTTTACCTGAGATGTGACCCTCATGGAGGTGAAGAAATCGTTTCTATGGGCCTTTTAAGTTCAGCAAGAAATATGGAAGTGTACTTAGGAGAGGAGTACTGTGGAACCAGTAGAGGCAAGAATGTTTGTAATGTTCTGGATAACAGGTTTGTGACTTAATGAATGTGGAAGTGTTCTTTTGAAGTAGTGTTTTATTTTCTTGAGCTTTTGCAGTATTTGTTGATTCTCTGACATTGGTGCTAAACACTAGGAGAGAAAAGATAAAAACATACCAGCAGACTCAGAAGTTTAGGCCTTTAGATGTCTTAAAGACAGTCTAGAGCAGCCTAGTTGTTTTTATAAATGTGGAAATGGAGAGCTAATGGAAGAGAGAGAAGTTGAAATAACTAAAATAAATAAAATACCATAGCTAGTTAATGGAAGAGTTTTATTAGAATGAAACTCTGGTAAGTGTTTCACATTTGTTCGTTTAACTTAACAAGGCTCTGTTTTCCAAAAATTAATGTCTTATCAGTCTAGAACTTTGAACATTTTCCTGTAGGAAACCCTTTACAAATAGTACATGAATTTAAGACTGCCATCTCAGCATACTCAACCCATTATTATACTTTTTGATTTTTCCCCACAATTTCTTGCGAAGATTCTGTCTTAATCGTTCCTTAATATGAGTCAAAATGTGAACTGTGCGTGTTATATATAATGGATATATTCTTGAGCTTAATGGTGTGCTCTGTGCTACATGATTATACAGTTGGTATAGTTTAATTTTTGCATGTAGCTAGTAAGTGGCAGATAGTGCTTTTATATCCAGGGCAACTCCACAGGAAATCCCAACTGTTTTTGTCTCACCAGGAAAACTGAATTTCAGGGTTTAAATATTGTCCTGGAAACCTTTATTTTTAAATGTAACTATTATAAATGATAATGTATGAAACTTTTTATAATTTTTTATTTTTAGTGAACATGAAAAGATTATTTTGTATAAAAAATATCTAAAATTGGAGTCTCCCACACATGCTTGTAAAATAAAGGTAAGTCATTCCTAAATTTTGACTAATTTGAAAATTATAGTTTTTCTACTGTATATACACTTACTTTCTGTTGATTTGGTAGAATAATTAATCCAACTTGGTATCTAGTTCTAGTTCAGAAATACTTAGTAAACTGTAAAAAAAAAAATTATTTTCTAAAAACTTATGCATTTTTCTTTTAAAATTTGAACATTTATTACATTGCTATGTCATGACATTTACTGTTAATAATACAGTGGTATTTTACCTTTAAGCCTCCAAAAACTGTGATTAAAAAATTTTTTTTAACTGTTATAATTTATTTACTTAAATATATAAGTTTAAAAGATTTGTTATCTTTTTATGAAACTTAGGTGTCAAAAAAAAGCACATGCAGTTTTGGCCCCCAAATGTTTAGGAAGATAAAATATAATTAGAGAACTTTCAGACAAGGGTAACCCAAAGTTGAAGAGAATTGGACAGGTGTCTTCAGCATGAACAATATTGTTAAAGTGAAGTTTACTGATATTGTTGGGTGTAGGGAAAGGGTATAGAGCTGGAAACCATAAGCCCTGGCTATTAAGTAGGCTTTTTTGCTGACTAGCAGAGTAATCTTGAGCCAGTTTCTTCATTTTTGTTTTGACCTACTTTATGGGTAATATTAGGGAACTGAAGAAAATAAATTATTGAATTGACTATTTTTATCTCTAAAATTCTGTGCTGATTATTACAGAAGAGCAAAGATGTTGTTTAGGTGTATATACTAATAGCTTCTAAAGTTGTTTAAGGTGATTCATTCATCCACACATATTGGAATGCCTATGAATGACAGCTGTGGTACTTGACATTTAAGAATTAGCAGTTATGAAATAAATTGGAATGAAGCCATCACATTGCTAATATTATAGTGGGCAAGACACTACAGGTTGATTCAGTGTGGAAAATAGGTACCACATTCACTCCTGAGAAAGGTTTGGGGATTAAAAAGCAGAAAAGGAATAATATGGAAGTTGAAATGTGGATGTATACATTTCATAAGGTATTTACTCACTTGCTGATGACAGTCACATCTTTGGTGCAACAGATCATGGACCTGTATTCACCTGTGTCTTTGTGTGATGTATGGGTTTGTTGTCTCTGAAGGTGAAAGGGATTTGTAACTGTGCTGTGGAAGTACCAGGGAGTGCAGAGTTTCATTTAGGAAAATCTTTGGGTTTGTATGAAGGCCTTTTCTGGGCCAGTAGTACCTTTAATAGTATATGAAAGTTAAATGATAGTTACTGATGCATATCTTTGAATACTCACTCAGTGATATATATTGGACATTTTAACACACAATCCTTATAACAACCATGTGAACTGATTTTACCCCTGACTCAAGTTTGGCATTTGCCCAAGGTCACCCAGACACAGCCCTCACTGAGCTCAGGTCTGTCTGATTCTAAATCCTGTTTGTGTTCCACTTTGAACTTCCCTGGTGGCTTAGACGGTAAAGCATCTGCCTACAATGCAGGAGACCTGGGTTCAATCCCTGGGTCGGGAAGATCTCCTGGGGAAGGAAATAGCAACCCACTCCAGTATTCTTGCCTGGAAAATCCCATGGACGGAGAAGCCTGGTAGGCTACAGTCCATGGGGTCGCGAAGAGCGGACATGATTGAGTGACTTTAATTTACTTTACTTACTACTTTGCAGTCCTATAGCACACAGGAAACATCTTGATTTAGAAGCATGAACAAAATGAGGCAGCATAAAGCATTAGAAAAGATCCTGGGAGAGAAGTCAGTAGAACTAGGCTCAAAGATTGACCTTTATTTACTCTCTTGACAAATTAGAAAATCATTGTGAACTCATCTTTTCTATGTGCAAACTATTGAGCTCTCTTAAGTCATCTGGACATTCTGTTAGAATTCCTTTAGAATTTATTCTAAATCCTAAAATACTGAACTGTATTAACTATCAGCCAACATTTTGCATGGGCTTCTAGTGAGTCTTATGTAGTATCACATAATATTATGAAAAGTTTTAGTATGTTAAGGACTCAGATTGGAATAGTTTGTCTTTAATTCTTTATTAAGTAAAACATTATTTACACTTAATTTTTTTAGTTACAAAAAGACTTTTTAAAGTTGATATAGTTCTTTATAGCCTTTTCCTGTGACTAGAGAAACTTTAAAATATACTTGAGGTTAATTTTTAGACTTTTGAATGCTTCAGGGTTATTTCAGTATTGACAAGAAATGACCTTAAATAATGGTTGTTTTTATTACCATTATTAATTTTCTTGATCTTTTGTGTTATGATAGCTGCTCTCCTTTGGTGAAAAGAACTGTGTGTTCATCAGTAAAGTTGTGGTACACGTAAGGCCCATCTCGGCACATTCTTCAGCAGGCTCTCCCACGCTAGGATCAAGGATAGACCTGGAGAGGGTCCAAAGCATCATGGAGTCCATGGGGTCAAAGTTATCACCTGGAGCTCAGCAGTTGATGAATATGGTGAGATTCCAGCAGCAGGTGAGTAGGAATGGATTTTTTTCCAGAAACCATTACAATTCTTTAAATGATAGCACTTTATTACAACATGTGGTGACATAAATTTTTTCCTTTTAGCTTTTATTATTATTGATTTCCCTGTTATCTTTACTGGTTTATATAAAAATTGCATCTTGAACCCCCCCCAAAAATGGTTTTTACAGACTTCACAATTTTCTGTGAATTCTGTAGTTCATTCATTCAGCAAGCATTTACTTAGCCCCTTTTTCATAAATAATACACTATTTTGATTACTTTAAAAAGTTCTAAGGTAGAATTAGTCTACAGCCTGTCTTTAAGGATTTCTATAGACTTAATAGGGAACTCAGGGCATGTAAGTGGGGAATGTTGAGAAAGACTGCTGCTGCAGCTGATAAGTCGCTTCAGTTGTGTCCGACTCTGTGCGACCCCATAGATGGCAGCCCACCAGGCTTCCCGTCCCCGGGATTCTCCAGGCAAGAACACTGGAGTGGGGTGCTATTGCCTTCTCCATGAGAAAGACTAGGAAAGGCTTATTAAAGAAAGTTGCATTTTATCTGGGCCTTTAAAGAGAAAGAGTGGGATTAAGCAAGTGAATTTGGAAAGATGCAACTTAAGAGACAGAGAATAGTTCAGATTAAATCTTCAGTGCTGGAAGGAGTAGGATGTAGCTAGGAATGGAATAGAAGTTCATTTCTCTAGAGTGAAGATGTGATAGGAGAAGCTTCAGGTGGACTGGGGCTGGATCATAGAGGATTTTGAATGCTGTTTTAAAGTTTGTGGGTGTCTTTTAGCTTTGTATGACAAAATGTGGTCCACTGGAGAAGAGAATGGCAAACCACTTCAGTATTCTTGCCTTGAGAACTCCATGAATAGTATGGAAAGGCAAAAAGATAGGGCACTGAAAGATGAACTCCCCAGTTTGGTAGGTGCCCAATATATTACTGGATATCAGTGGAGAAATAACTCCAGAGAGAATGAAGAGACGGAGCCAAAGCAAAAACTACACCCACTTGTGGATGTGACTGGTGATAGAAGCAGGGTCTGATGCTGTAAAGAGCAATATTTCATAGGAACCTGGAATGTTAGGTCCATGAATCAAGGCAAATTGGAAGTGGTCAAACAGGAGATGGCAAGAGTGAATGTCGACATTTTAGGAATCAGCGAACTAAAATGTACTCGAATGGGTAAGCAAGAATCCCTTAGAAGAAATGAAGTACCCATCATGGTCAACAAAAGAGTCTGAAAGGCACTGCTGCTGCTGCTGCTAAGTCACTACTCTTGTGTCCGACTCTGTGCGACCCCATAGATGGCAGCCCACTAGGGTCCCCTATCCCTGGGATTCTCCAGGCAGGAATACTGGAGTGGGTTGCCATTTCCTTCTCCAGTGCATGAAAGTGAAAAGTGAAAGTGAAGTCGCTCAGTCGTGTCTGACTCTTAGAGACCCCGTGGACTGCAGCCTATCAGGTTCCTCCATCCATGGGATTTTCCAGGCAAGAGTACTGGAGTGGGAAAGGCACTACTTGGATGCAATCTCAGAAACGACAGAATGATCTCTATTCATTTCCAAGGCCAACCGTTCAATATCATGGTAATCCAAGTCTATGCCCTGACCAGTAACGCTGNTGGACTGCAGCCTATCAGGTTCCTCCATCCATGGGATTTTCCAGGCAAGAGTACTGGAGTGGGAAAGGCACTACTTGGATGCAATCTCAGAAACGACAGAATGATCTCTATTCATTTCCAAGGCCAACCGTTCAATATCATGGTAATCCAAGTCTATGCCCTGACCAGTAACGCTGAAGAAGCTGAACGGTTCTATGAAGACCTACAAGTTCTTTTGGAACTATCACCCAAAAAAGATGTCCTTTTCATTACAGGGGACTGGAATGCAAAAGTAGGAAGTCAAGAANTCACGTAAGTGTTTAGACCCGCATGGTCGAGGTGTGGTGTGGGGGAGGGTGCGAAGGCAGGTGGAGGAAAGAGGTTTGTATCAGTAGCTTCTGCCTGAAATTGTTTCCAGAGAGAACTGTAGAGGCTTTGACATTTCACCATTGACACAGATAGAAATAGAGGAAAGAAATATTCTGCAGAGTAGAATGTGTTGCTTTGAAAGAAGTGTGTAAATTGGAGGTGCTGAGCACTTCTCAGGTATTTGGTGGGAGGAGTATAAGCAGCAGACAGGGGTCGGAGTAGAGAGTTACCTGTGTGAAGGGAGAAGAGCTGTGGTAGCCATGACGTGTACACTGCTTGCCTGATTGTATGAAGTGAGCCATTGTAGTGGATTTTCCTTGTAGATCATGTGTGACCAGGCTAATTTTGGAGTCATCCAAACAGTTTTCAGCTCTTAATTATTTATAGTATACAGCCTCTTATCCTCTGGTTTCATAATTCCAATTTTTTCCAGTCCTGCTTTGATTAAGTGGTAGCTATTTAGTATGTTCCCCATCTGTTATATAAATGGAATGTGTCCAAATATTGCACTGGAATTTGGGACTCTAATCATAGTCCTGGCTTAACTATTTGACTTAACTATTTCAATCTTTGGATTTATACTTTTATTACATATAAAATGAGGTAGTTCTGTTGGTTGAATTTTTTTTTAATGTTCCAAAATAGCGTTCAGTTTGAGGAATTTAATAAGTTATTGAAACAAAAAAGTGGTCTTACTTGAGAAGGACAAGGAAAGATAACATTAGTCTTTAATACCTTAAATTACTTTAATATTAGGTTGGTGCAAACTTAATTGTGGTTTTGGACCATGAATTTTAAATCATTATAACTAAGCTCAAACACATCTTTATTAGTCAGTGTAGGAACCATTACAATGAACACATTTTTACCAATGAGAAATAAGTTTGTTTATTCCTGTAGTGTAAAAATCCGTGCCTCTGGATCCAACAAACTCTTGGAAAGCATTTTCTGCCTCTTGCTGATTGTGCAAGCATTTTCTGTGCAAAAAGCTGTTGAGATGCTTGAAGTGGTAGTCGGTTGGCAAGAGGTCAAATGAATATGGCGGATGAGGCAAAACTTTGTAGCCCAGTTCGTTCAGCTTTTGAAGCATTGGTTGTGTGACGTGCACTCAGGTGTTGTCGAGGAGAAGAACTGGGCCCTTTCTGTTGACCTGCACTGGCTGCAGGTGTTGCAGTTTTCTTTGCATCTCATTGATTTGCTGAGCATACTTCTAAGATGTAATGGTTTCACTTGGATTCGGAGAGCTGTAGTGGATCAGATGGGCAGCAGACCACCAAGAGTGAGCGTGACCTTTTTTTGGTGCAAGTTTGGCACTGGAAGTGATTTGGAGTGGCTTCGCAATCCAGCCACCGAGCTGATCATCACTGGCTGTCTTATAAAATCCACTTTTCATCACATGTCACAATCCAATCGAGAAATGGTTTGTTATCATTGCATACAGTAAGAGAAGATGATACTTCAAAATGATATTTTTATTGTTTTTGGTCAGCTCACAAGGCAAGCACTTATCCAGCTTTCTCACCTTTCCAATTTGCTTAAATGTCAAATGACCATAGAATGGTCAACGTTGAGTTCTGAGACAACTTTCTTGGGTAGTTATATGAGGATCAGCTTCAATGATTGCTGTCAGTTGGTCATTGTCAACTTCCGTGGCTGGCCACTGTGCTCCTATCTTCAGGGCTCTTGTTTTCTTTGCAAAACTTCTTGAATCCCCACTGCACCGTATATTCCTTAGGAGTTCCTAGACCAACTGTGTTTTGATGTTGGGAGTTGTCTGTCCTGCTTTATTTTCCATTTTGAAGTGGAATAAGAAAATCACTCAAAAGACTTTCCTGGTGGCTCAGATGATAAAGAAAATGGCTTGAATTTGCTTTTTGTCTAAGATCATTTCCCTAACCTAATATAAATATAAAATACACAACAAGTAATAAGTCATTAGCAAAAAAATCATAAAGCAAAAATGCACATTAAAATGATGTGTAACATAACCACAGTTGTCTAAGAATGTATTTTTTCCTATGGCCATTTATATGATCATGAATTTTCTTCTGTAATCTGTTCTTATGGTGAATTACATTAATTTCAAAACTTAAACCCACCTTGCATACCTAGAGTAAATCCCACTTAGTTGTGGGCTGTAATATTTATACAGTGTTGGATCTGATTTGCTAATATTTTGTTCATTATTCTTGCATCTAATTTATTAGAGATACTGGTCTGTATTTTTCTTGTCCTGTCTTTGGTTTTTCCTGTGAGGATAATTCTGGCCTCATAAAATGAGTTCCACATCTTAAAAGAGATTGTGTACAAATGGCATTATCTCTTAAGATTTTTCGTATTGATAGGAGTCCTCAGTGCAACCAGCTGGGCCTGGATAGTTGTTTCTCCAAGACTATTAAATTACAAATTCAGTTTTTAACAGTAAAGTTGTCAGTTCTCCCCATTGATATGAAGGTTTAATGCAATAGATACTAAAATTTCATCACAGTATTTTGTAGACATAGACAGGATTATTTTAAAAATTCTATGAAAAGCAAAAGAGGAAGCTAAGACAACCTTGAGAAGGAAAGATGGAGTGGGAGGAGCCCCTCTTCCAGTGTCGAGTCAGTCTTCTACAGCGAGAGAATCAGGACAGTGATGGCGGAGGGGCAGACACCCTCTATTGGGCTCCACTGAACCGTTCAGAGAGAGACCCACACAGGTGTGCTCAACTGAGTGTTGCCAGAGGTGCAACAGCAGTTCAGTAAAGGAAGAAGGGTCTTTCTAACTCATGGTGCTGGAGCAGATGGATATCCAAAGAGCAAAAAGTGAACTATGACCCAAACCTCATACCTTATACAACACCTCACTCAGAATGGATCAGATCCATAAGTGTAAAACATGAAGCTATGGAAGTTTTCTAATCACAGGAAACAGTCTTTGGGAACCTAGACAAAATTTCTTAGATATGACACGAAAAGCAGGATAATTGAAAATATATTGAACCACATGAAAATGCAAAATTTTGCTCTGTGAAAGGCTCTGGGGGCTTCCCAGTGGCTCAGCGGTAAAAAATCCACCTGCCAGTGCAGGAGACAGGGGATTGATTGCTAATCTGATAAGATCCCACGTGCCACAGGGCAACTGAGCCTGTGCACCACAACTATTGAGTCTGTGCTCTAGAGCTCGGGGGCCCGTGTGCCCTAGAAGCCACGGCACTGAGAGTCCCGCATGCCACAGCTAGAGAGTAGCGCCTGCTCAGCACAACCGGAGAGGAAAGCCTGTGCAGCAGCAAAGACCTAGCACAACCAAAAATAAATAAGCAAACTCTTTTTTTAAAAAGAATAATAATAAAAAAAAGACTCTGTGAAGTGGAATAAAATACAAATTTCAAACTGGGGAAAAAATTTGCAAATCACAAGTCCAATAAATGACTTACACCTAAAATATAGAAAGGGCTCTTAAAACTCAACATTAAAAAATCCAGCTAGCACATGGGCAAAAGACATAGAGAGACATTCTACCAGAGAGGATATACAAAAGCAAATAAGCACATGAAAAGATGTGCTATTGACCTCGTGGCTATTAAGGAAAGGCAAATTAAAACCACATGATACCACTCCAGTTATTCAAATGGATGAAATAAACAGTGTAAAATGGTGGCAATACCAAATTCTGACGAGGGTGTGGAGAAGGAGGATCTCTCACACGTTACTCACGGAGATGTGAAATGCTACAGCCACTCTAAAAAATACTCTGGCAGTTTCTAATAACTAAGCATATATAGGTACTGTGTGCCTCAGCAGTCATGCTCCTAAGCATTCATCCCAGAGAAAAGAAAATATCTGTCTACATAAAAGCCTGTACACAGTTGTTCATAGAAGCTGCTAGTAATTTAGTAAGGTTGTGGATTAAAAAAAAAAAACAAACTATTTCAATTGTATCATTGCTTAGGGAAGTACTTAGAAGACCTTAAAAAAATTCACTAGATGACTTTAGATTTGGAGCTCAAAATAGAAAAAGACCCTTTCTATCTAATGATCTATTCTTTGAGGGTAGAAGTTCCATCATCTTCATTTTTATACTCTCACTTCACTTTGTGCTTAAGTGTTTAATGAATTAAAGAAATAAGAAGGCTTTGGGCATTCAGCGTTGGTGGTTGCCTGCTGGATATGTGTTGGAAATATGTTGCAAGGAAACAGAATATAGTTGTGGAGACAAATGTCAAAGTTGTGGCTCCTTTATTGTACTACAGTTTGGTTGTTTTTGTTATAAGGAAAATTGTTACATTATTATTTAAATTTACTTCTAGACTCGAAGAGCAATCCATTTGTTCCTACNTAATTTAGTAAGGTTGTGGATTAAAAAAAAAAAACAAACTATTTCAATTGTATCATTGCTTAGGGAAGTACTTAGAAGACCTTAAAAAAATTCACTAGATGACTTTAGATTTGGAGCTCAAAATAGAAAAAGACCCTTTCTATCTAATGATCTATTCTTTGAGGGTAGAAGTTCCATCATCTTCATTTTTATACTCTCACTTCACTTTGTGCTTAAGTGTTTAATGAATTAAAGAAATAAGAAGGCTTTGGGCATTCAGCGTTGGTGGTTGCCTGCTGGATATGTGTTGGAAATATGTTGCAAGGAAACAGAATATAGTTGTGGAGACAAATGTCAAAGTTGTGGCTCCTTTATTGTACTACAGTTTGGTTGTTTTTGTTATAAGGAAAATTGTTACATTATTATTTAAATTTACTTCTAGACTCGAAGAGCAATCCATTTGTTCCTACTTGGAAAAGATTCTTTCTAAAAATTTGGAACTGATGGAAAAGAAACTTACAGACTACATTGATCAGCGAATATATAAACTCCAGGAGCACATAGATAATAAGATTGCTTTGTTAATGGACTTGCTGCAACGTCCCAACTCCCCACCCTCTGGGATGCCTCTGAGACATTATGACTCTGGAGAAGGACTTTCAAATGGAGAAAGATAAGCACTCAACATGTACAGAGTACTACAGATATTTATTACATATTTATTATAAAACCAAACCGCCACGAGGTAAAGCAGCTATTTACTGTCATTTGAGGATCGCTGTTTACTTGCATAAAGTGACTTCAGTGTTCATTTTACTGTACTGTTACTGTAAATGTGGTACACTAAGATTTAATGTGGTAGGGTCATAAATTATTCTTGTTTCCCATATTTTTCACTTTTGTAAGAAATACACATACACTTCTGGGCTGCTCAAATGTTCAGATTTTTTTAAGGATTTCTAAAGCATTTCATTAGTTTGTACTATATATGTGTTTGATTGGAGTAGTCATAATTTTTACAAAGACTTTATGTTTGGGGTATATAAAGTGCTTAGAATATGTAAGTGGTTTTTTTTCTTTTTCTAATTAATTATTCTTATAAAACTGGGTACTTAAAACTTGTAACCTTTAATTTCAGATCACCATGTTACCTTTTTTATTGTTTATTTCAGATAAAAAATTAAATGTGATGTTTGGTGTGTGTAAAACTGGTTTACATTGGGGCTGTTAATTTTGTGTTCTGTCACATTGTAGCTGTGGATGGAAAAGTAATAATTAGAACTGACCTATTCTCTGTTAGGCTTATTACTTTCAGATTCAATGTTTGGTGTAAAATGAGAGAAGTCATCTTGTTTTGTCTCAGTCAACCCAGGAAGGAGAAGGAACTCTCCTTTTCTGAACCGATACAGGTTCTTCTTTCCAGAACCCTTTTCTGTTTAATGTATGAAATGCCGAGATTCTGCATTGAAGCATTAAGGCACATAAGTCAAGGAGATTACAGTTCTCTCTGGCAGACTTAATTTTCAGAAACTATACCTATCATCTGTGTGTTGTTAGCTGATATATTTGCCTCTAAAAAATAATTGAATTCACTCTGGAAAGTAAATGTTTTCACCTAATAGTTTAGGTGAAAAAGGATGGTTTACACTCATTTAGTATTTTGATGAATTTAGTTCTTTGAAGTGAGAACTAATATAAAGTTTATTCATTTATAAATCACTCTGAAGTTAGGGACATGAGGCTGTTGTTCAGTCACTAAGTTGTGTCTGACTCTTTGCGACCCCATGAACTGTAGCATGCCAGGCTTCCCTGTCCTTCTCCATGTTCCGGAGTAGGATTGTACAATATATAACTTTTATCAGTCTTTTCCTAATTTATTAACAACATGTGTAGCCATCAGATGGCATTTCTTTTAGCACATAAGAGAAATGTGTCTCACTTAAAGTTGAACCCTCTCATTAATAGTTTACACAGCTTCTGATAATTGTAGTCTATTTTTTGATTCACAAATTGCTTAATGTAACTAGAACACATTTGCTGTGTTTTATAAAATAATTAAATACAATATTTATGATTATAAATAATTCAGATGAGCTTTAATTCCTAATCTTCCATTTTAAAATTGTTTTCATGTTAATAAAGACCTAAATTACATTTAAATGTATTAGAGATCCATGTGTGTGCTCAGTCTCTCAGTTGTGTCTGATTCTTTGTGGCCCCAGGGACTGTAGCCCACCAGGCTCCTCATGGAATTTTCCAGGCAAGAGTACTGGCATAGGGTGCCATTTCCTACTCCAGGGGGATCTTCCCAAACCAGGGATCATAGGTGTTGATTTTCTTATATTTATAAATTTCTATAGATGTGTATATGTAATTGCTTGTTAAAATCATTATTGCCCAAGGAAATACTGCTTGAATTTGTTCATACAGGAGGAGCAGACCCACAGTATGTACAAAATCTCTGTTAAAGTATTATTTTTTCTCATAACATTTCTCCACTTGTAGGTGGCACAGCTGCTAAGTCCAGTCTGGGCAATGAGGGTTGGCAGATGCACCCGTGTCAGGGTAGCCATGGCAGTTAGAGGTGGCTGCACGGGACGTGTGGGTGATCAACAATGAGATCAGGAGACAGGTTATGTATTTTAATTTCCACACTGCCTCCCCTTTGAGGATTGTTTTATCTCTAACTTTCCTATGGTGACACATGAAGGTTTCCATGCCTCTGTCATCACTGGATTTTCAGCCGTTTAGGGGCAGGACAGTGTACCTGCATGCTGCTGCCACGTGACTGGTCATGAAGAGTCGAGCAGCTCACTGGAGGCGCTTCCTCACTCAGCCCCAGTAGCTTTCCAGGCGCACTGGCCACCACCACCATGGGACCCGCTATTCCAGCCTGTACCTTCTTCCCAAGCCCCCTCGGGCTGTTGGCCCCAGTCCTCCTGCACACTGACCACCCGCCCCCCCCCACCTCTCCCTGCCGTCATCACAGTCGTCACACTACTGTCCAAAGCTCAGCTCCAGTGCAGCCTTCATGAAGCTGCCCTTGCTCTCTCCCTTCCTCAGCAAGTAGCTGGACAAGTGAAACCTAAAAAAACAACACTGAAGGCTCTTCTTAGGGGGACGTAAGTGAAAACGTTGGCTTAAAGCTCAACATTCAGAAAACTAAAATCATGGCATCTGGTCCCGTCACTTCATGGCAGAAAGATGGGGAAATTGGGAACAGTAGCAGACTTGTGGCTGACTTTATTTTGGGGCTCCAAAATGACTGCAGATGGTGACTGCAGCCATGAAATTAAAAGACGCTTACTCCTTGGAAGAAAAGTTATGACCAACCTAGACAGCATATTCAAAAGCAGAGATATTACTTTGCCAACAAAGGTCCATCTTGTCAAGGCTATGGTTTTTCTAGTGGTCGTATATGGATGTGAGAGTTGGACTATAAAGAAAGCTGAGTGCTGAAGAATTGGTACTTTTGAACTGTGGTGTTGGAGAAGACTCTTGAGAGTCCCTTTGACTGCAAGGAGATCCAACCAGTCCATTCTAAAGGAGATCAGTCCTGAATATTCATTGGAAGGACTGATACTGAAGTTGAAACTCCAATATTTTGGCCACCTGATGTGAAGAGCTGACTCATATGAAAAGACTCTCATGCTGGGAAAGATTGAAGACGGGAGGAGAAGGGGACGACAGGATGAGATGGCTGGATGGCATCACCAACTCAAAGGACATGAGTTTGGGTAAGCTCCAGAAGTTGGTGATGGACAGATTCCTGGCATGCGTCTTTCCATGGGGTTGCAAGGAGTTGTACACAACTGAGGGACTGAACTGAACTGAACTGAAAGCAGTTTAGATTGACTCAAGCATATGACACATGTCAGGTAGAGGAAAGGCTTGAAAAGATAGTAGCCTGGGTCTGGCTCAGGAAAACCATCACTGCTTCACTGCAGATCTTTAGCACCAAGTTAGTAGCAGCTCAAGCAGGAGGGTGACCTGATTACCCTGGGCCTTGAGAAGACCAGAGTAGAGCTTTGTTCCTGGCCTCGCTTGCAGGATTTCCTGGCATCCTGCTTTGGGTGTTGTGGATTGATCAGTAGAACCATGTAACATCTGACTGATGAGTTAAGTCAGTTGCTACTCACTTGTTCTGCAGGCTTTGCCAGAATCAGCTGGGGAACTTGTTAAATCGTGCAGGTTCTACAGCCCAACCCATTTTAAGGAATCACACCAGAGGAAGAAGCGGTCTCTGAACAGGGGCCTTTCAGAAGATCTTAGGGTTCTTATTATGTGACGGACTGAGCTGGTACAGCTCGGCCCAGAGACATCCCATCAGCCTCACCTGGGAGCTTATTGAAAGGCAAATTCACCAGCTTTTACCCCCAAATCAATGAATCAGAATCTCTGTGGCAGGGCCCAGCAGAGAACCCTCAGTGAAGGTTGCATCAAATCAGTCTTTTCACTTCCACGCTTTCCATCTGGATCAAGCTCAGGAACAGAACACATCTGTGGGTGGATCAGAGTGACCATCAAAGGGGTCAGCTGCTCACACCGATATCACAGTTTACAAAGTACTGATACGTCTGTCTGCACCGAAACCTCTCACACATTAACAGCCGCCACAACCATCAGACCACACTGTGTTCGTTATCTTTTCACATTTGAGAAGAAACAACAGGTTCAGAGAGCTGAACTACTTTGCCAACCATTCTATCAAGTAAATGGAGGGAAAGGGCCTGGAATCCAGGACTCCTTTCCTTCTCCTGTTTCCATCCTCTGTTCTCTGTGCCCGTGGAAGTCAGACTCCCCAAGACTCCAAAGGTACAGAACCCATGGGTTGATTCCCCCTGAGTTTAATGTGAGTCCTGCTGATAAGCCCAGGCTAGCCCAGCACCAGTGGCAAGGTAGATAGTGCAGGAGCCCCCCAACAGCTGTAGCTAGGAGACTTGCTCTGCTCACTCCCTGGTCATGAGACTCCTCCCCTTCACTGGTGGGTGTGCCAGTTGGCAACCCAGAGGGGATCCCACCATAACAGTCATCTTTGCCCCCATGGGCCAGAGATTCCTTCTCCCACCTAGATACACCCATGGATCTAGCTGGGGAATCTCCAGTTCTTTCAAGCGGCACTGCTGGGGGCTCGGGAGCCCCGGTATCACTGAAAAAATGGATCAAAATAGCACCTGGAGGGACTTCCCTGATGGTCCACTGGCTAAAGCTCCACACTTCCACTACAGAAGGCATGGGTTTGTGGCCTGGTTGGAGGAACTAAGATCCCTCATGCCTAAAATCAAATAAAAACAAAACGACACCTGCTTTTCATGTTACTAGACTGGCTGGGTACAAGTACCTTTATACACTTGACTTAGAACAGGTATCCTATTCAGCTTTGATTTGTAACCCTTTTAACTTATAAAGTATGAAAATCTTCCAATGTCAATGAACATATGCTTGAATCCTAGTAAATGCCTCCGTATTATTTTATTGTGTGGTAACAAATAAAATTTTATTGTAACATAAAGTCTTCTATAATCAAACTCTTAAATGTAAGAGTGTTTTTCACCTCCCCACATTTCTGTTTATTTTTTTCACTGAAATTTTAAACCTGCTTTTGATTACCAGTCAAAACCTGAAAACTATTGTAAGGGACATAAGACCTGAAAAGGTAAAGACTTAGAATTAAGTGATTCAAATGATCTGTTTCATGGGGGCTAAAATATACCTATGTGTGGAACAGAATTCAGAACTCCATGGAAGAGCTGGTGTCCAGAGTTGATGTCACACAGGCTGTGGCCCAATAGGGGTCATAGCACCAGAGCTGGAGAGAGGCTGGGCTTCTTAAGTGAGCTCTTTAACCTTGCATCTTAAGTCCTCTAACAGGGATGATTTGATCCTTCTTTCTCAAATTACAAGTTTGATAAAATATCCTGTTCCCTGCAGGGTTTTTTTGTTGTTATTTAAGGAAAAAAAAAATTTTTTTTTCCAGTTAGCCTTCATCCAGATCTAGACGATTTAACTGTAGTATGTTTAGCAGTAGAGTTGTTTATGTTTCTTTCCTGACTCACTGTTCCCAGATTTCATTGTGTTAGGTTAAGCAAATTGCTTATTCCAGGCAAATGATTTCCTAGGAGAATAGAGAGGGGAAAAGGGCAGAAAGGCCTCTTGTCTCCTGTAGAAACAGAATGAGGAAAAAAAGGCTCCATAAATCTAAAACCACGAGATGGCATGACAGTTGTTAGTGGAATGATTGAAAACCTTTTCCTTAGGACATAATCACTTATAAAATGGGTTTGTGTATTTTATTACACAGCATAATGTTTTGAAACAGATTCTTTCCCTGAGTCATTCCCATAAAATAGTATTTTAAAATTTGCTGGACAGCAAGGGGTCAATCCTGACTCTTATCAGTAAATGTATTTCATGAGACCCAAGTGTTTGGGAGTAAAACCCTTTGCTCAAGTACAGGCTTGTTTTTGACAGACAGCTGCATGTTACTGCCTGTGAAAGGAAAAGATTCTTCTCAAGTTTCTGTTGATTGCATTCCCTCTGGACTTTCTCTTTCAGTCCTTTTTCATCCATGAATAAACCCTTTACCGGACCCTGAGATGCTAGGACCACTTTGAGATGCTAGGCTTCTGGGAAGATTCATGTTTCCATGCATAAGGAAGGCTCTGTGGTTTGGGTTCCCTGTCCACCCTCTGAAGGAAGCACACTGTGGTTGCTAAGTGACTGGGAGGTGGGGGAGGGGGCGGGAGCTCACACTTAACACTCACAGCTCGCACTTCTCTGCCCAGGTGTGTGAGAGATGTTTGACCTCAAGATCATGATCGCCGTTGGGAGCGCCTTACTGATTACAGCTTTCGTGCTCATAGGTGTTGTCATCCGTCTTTACTACAAAGTAGCCAACACGTTAAAGTGAGTGATGTGGGCAAGAGGGGCTAACACTCCCTCACATGGGATCCTGGGGCTCCGTGCTTGAGCGGGGTCATGCCCGGCCCTGTGGCCACACCCTGGGTGAGGTCAGGAACAGTGGGAGGGTTTGAGAGGACCGAGGTGGGGAGGGTAGAATCTGGCTTTCTACCCCTTCTAGTCTGGGGCTGTGAGCTCACAAGGNCACCCCCTCACATGGGATCCTGGGGCTCCGTGCTTGAGCGGGGTCATGCCCGGCCCTGTGGCCACACCCTGGGTGAGGTCAGGAACAGTGGGAGGGTTTGAGAGGACCGAGGTGGGGAGGGTAGAATCTGGCTTTCTACCCCTTCTAGTCTGGGGCTGTGAGCTCACAAGGAGAATGTTCTCAGCCGCTGGATCTGCGCTGCTTTGCCCTCCCTTGCCTTCCCTTACCCTCAGTGGGTTGATTCCACAGGACTGCAGACTGAAGATGGTGTGACTGAGTCTGCCTCTGCTCACTTGGAGGATGGGCTGAGCTGATGTTTCCCCCGCCTGAGTTGGGGAGCTCTCAGGGGGTCCTTGGCTCTGGGCACAGTGGGATGGGCCTGTAGGACCCTGGGGAATCCGAGTTGTGTGAAGATCCTGGGGTTTGCCTCACCAGGGAGTGTAGATCTGAAAAGAGCGCGTTAAGTTTGGGGGAAAGGAGCCTTCAAATATGGGCGAGGCTGGTCGTCAGAAGCAGTGGTGTTCCCACGCATTAACGCTCCAAGGAGACAGTGTGGCTGTTGGACAGAGTCCCGCTTCAAGCTTTGAATGACCTGGTCTTTATTTCCAGCTCGTCTACTTGTATGTGTTTGATCAAGTCTCTGTGCTGCTCCATGTCTCAGATTCTTTATGTGATAAGTGGGGAGAATAATACAAAAAAAAGGCAGCAGTCACGTTCCCATTCTAGGGAAGCTCAGTCTGTGAGCAGGAAGGTAACTCCCAGCACCCGGGGGTGGCTGACTTGGCACCCTCCCGGTTGTGCTCTGCACTTGGCGGACTTGCAGTGATCACCTGGGTGACCCGCACTTGCAACTCACGCCCTCATTTGCTAGAAGCTGATCTTACATTTCTGGCACTCTTGGGAGAGGAAGGNTAAAATAAACATTTGTGTATTTACTTAGTTCAAAAAATGTTTCCAAAATTATTTGCCTTTCACAACCTTATCCCTCTCCTCCAGAGACAACTATCCTAAATTTTCTGATAATAATTCCCTTTCTTTCTATAACACTATTCTATTTTTATTATTAGATTTTAAACTAAGTTATTTAACTGGCAGGACAAGTCTCTCTACCTTGTTTACTTTCTTAAATTACTGTGTGAACTTAGTTTTCTTTCTGCCTTCATGAATGTTTTAAATCACCTTTTCAACTAAATTTCAAAACCAGCTGAGATTTTAATTATGTTAACTTGGTCAATTTACAGAGAATAGATAACTTCTATTGGATCACCTAAGTATTAACATGGTATGTCTCTCTTTATACCCTTTTTGAGCACTTTCAGTTAAGTTTTGTGTTTTCCAGTAAATGGCACAAATATTATCCTTTACATCATTCCTATGGTCCTTATACTCTTATTAGTATTGTAAATTCTTCCTTTTTATTGACTTAATTTCTTACTCTTTGTTGCCAATAAATATTACAGAAATGCAATCAACTTTTAAATATTAAGCCAGTCCAATATTCTTTCCCAACAGGCTTATTAAACTTAATATTTTATATTGAATTTGTATGTAGACCACTGTATAATCTGCTAATAATGTAAGCTTTGTTTTCTATGTCCAAATATTATAGCTTTTATTTCATTTTCTTTTATGGTCTATTTAGAATTTTCAAAACAATGCTGAGTAGAGGTGGTGCTGTAACAGACTCGTTTCCTCATTACTGGCCTAGAGGAAATTTGTTTTACCATTAAGCAAGGAAATGGCAGCCTACTCCAGTATTTTTACCTGGAAAATCCCTTGCACAGAGAAGCATGGTGGATAACAGTCTACTGGGTCACAAAGACTTGGACATGACTTAGCACATGCAGGCACGTATGCATGCACTTGCGCACACACACACACATTTCCTACAGGTTTCTGTTATATAAATTCATCAGGTTAAGGAACTTTTCTTTTTAACTGAATAGGACTTTTTTTTTCAAAACCACTAATGGGTTTTTGATGTCATTGAATGACTACTCACCATCTATTAAAATGGTCATAAAATTTTTCTACCTGAATCAGCATGTGTAGGTTATATTGTTTACTGTTCAATTTGTACTCCTGGGATAAACCTAACCTGATAATGATACATTATCTTTTTATCAAAATGCTTGATGCTGTAGTTAGCAATTTTCTATGTACACACATGAGTTTGCGTGGCCTGTAACTTTTCTGCTTCTTATTTTCCTGGCATGATTTGGCCAATACAATTACATTAGTAAATAAGTTGGAGACTGTATCTTCTTTTCCTATTATCTGCAAAAGTGAGTGTAAGATGAGTCCTGCCAGGTCTGCTTTTTGTGCATGTGGATCTCCACTACAAAGTCTCACTAATGGAGGCTGGAGGTCCATTTCTTCTATGGTCTTTTCTCCTATGGCCTGTGTCAAAGCTAAAGCTCTAGGCTTCCAGGATTAGGTGATGCTTTTTGTCTGCTTGTTGCTCTGGATTTGCAGTTCCACATGAAACTTAGGAGGGTTTTATTTACTCTCCTATAAGTTCATGATACATTTAAGAGGATGATTTTTATATTTTACTTAGAAATGAGTGTGTGCCATACCTTGAGTGGGGAGAAAGATAAACCTCGTCTTTAATTTATAGGAGTGTTTTCCTACCATAGTGAATCATCATCTACTTGAATGACTACAGGAAAGTGTGCTTAGAGTTGGTTAACCTGGGATGAAACAAAGAAGATGGTCATGACCATGCAGTACTGTAAGAAAAGGGGGAGAACACAGGCATTTGCAAATGGCATCAGTGAAACAAAATAAGGTGCATTTGGAGAACAAGCTATGTAGCTCACTTTCAATTAATTCAGCTTCAGTGTATTATAAAGCAGAAGGTTAATTTGAGCAATTTCAAGCAACTGCAATAAAATGCCCTCTCTATAGTCATTAGCACTGTCTTCTTTGACTTCAGTTTCCTATAATACTTCTCGTACTCTGCCACTCAAAACAAAAGTGACATCAATAAACATTCTTGAAAAGAGTATGAAAAGAATGACTATGATATTGATTTGCTAAGAATATGTAGACTGAAGAGCAAGTAGAAGAGGATTTGGAATATTCAGAGAAGTTTGGATTATATAAAGTTTGACTCACTTTGTACATGGGAACCTTCATGATATTAATGGTATATTAATTGATCCATATGGGGTACACAAGGGGCCACTTCTGTCCTCCTCCCAATACTCTGCATATGTGGTCAATAAGCACAGAGTTGGCTACTCAATATTTACTGGATGAAGAAAGAAAGGATTGGTATACCCATGGCTTTCTTCAAAACCTCTGTTGTTATACACCACTTTAATATCCAAGTTACAATTAAATGGTACCTTGGAACAGTAGCATTTGTATTATTAAATGATCAAATGACATTCTCCACACCTACATTTTTTTCTACCAGACAAGTTGCTTCTACTTAGTGATGTAGAATATAAACATCCTGTTGAGGGCATATGCTTTTTCTTTTTCCTGCAGAGTTGTTTATAGCATAGTAACAGACTGGAGAATAATCAAGACTGAAATTCTACTTTCTTTACATGTGCAGTAGAGGACAAACTACATATATACACTGCTGCTGCTGCTGCTAAGTTGATTCAGTTGTGTCCGACTCTGTGCGACCCCAGAGATGGCAGCCCACCAGGCTCCCCCGTCCCTGGGATTCTCCAGGCAAGAACATTGGAGTGGGTTGCCATTTCCTTCTCCAATGCATGAAAGTGAAAAGTGAAAGTGAAGTCTCTCAGTCGTGTCTGACTCTTAGCAAACCCATGGACTGCCACATGTAAAATAGATAGCTAGTGGGAATCTGCTGTACAGCTCAGGGGGCTCAGCTTGGTGCTCTGTGAGGACCTAGATGGATGGGATAGGGGTGGGCTGGGAGGGAAGGGATATATGTTTACATAAAATTAACAAGTAGTGCTGGGAAAACTGGTCAACCACTTGTAAAAGAATGAAACTAGAACACTTTCTAACACNCTTCCAGCCCAACGTTTCTCATGATGTACTCTGCATATAAGTTAAATAACCAGGGTGACAATATACAGCCTTGACATACTCCTTTTCCTGTTTGGAACTAGTCTGTTGTTCCATGTCCAGTTCTAACTGTTGTTTCCTGACCTTCATACAGATTTCTCAAGAGGCAGGTAAAAAGTGTTATTTTTACTAAATACTATTTTTATATCACCTATCAGCCAGAGAGAAGAAAGAAAAATAGAGACTTCCATGGTAGTCCAGCGGTTAAGACTTTGCCTTGCATTGCAGGGGGTGTGGGTTCAATCCCTGGTCAAGGAACTAAGATCTCACATACCTGGAAACCAAAAAACCAAAACATAAAAAATAGAAACAAAATTGTAACAAATTCAATAAATACTTTAAAAAGAAAGCAAGATAAAAGTTAACTGTTAGATTCCATGATGAAGTATTCATTCACATTCAGTTAATTTCTTTTTAAAGCTGTCTTCCTTCAGGCTCTAATAAATTTTTCCTCTTTGTGAACGCTGTGTTGTGACGTCATACGTGTGTTCTCCCCAGAGCTTCACGCTGCGGACATAAAGTCATGGTAGCTAACCCTGTGATGGGGGAAACACAATTCACTTCTAGCAACATGACAGAGTGGGGATCTCCCGGTGGGGAGCGGAAACCCACAAAGCCCTGACCCTGAAACTCAGCCCCAGTGAGGATGGCACCTGGACAATGAGAGAGCAGAAAACAATGCATCAGAATCATCTTTCCCCACTTTCAGCAAGTGGAGACTTTGATCTCTGAACAAGGAAGGCTGAAGTCTCTGCCCACACTGAAAAATCTGTCAGTCAGCTGCTTAATGATGATGATGGGCATGGCTGATAAGTCACTGACTGATGGCTGTGCCCCAGCTCGAGCTCACAGGGAGGTTGAGAACTTGTCTCAGATCATACTGTTTGTAAATGGGATGACCAGAGTTAGTAGCCAGCTAGTCTAGTTCCAGATTCTTGTCCCCAAGACACTGAACTTCTAGTTCTGGGCTTTTCTGTGCATTATAATCAGCAGGGGAGCTTCCCAAAACCTAGACCCATGAACTGAACACCCTAGACTCAGATCACAATCTCCAGGGGTAGGACCCAAGAAACAGTGGGTTATTTTTAACCTTTTAGTTTGAAATAAATACACACCCTCGGGTGGTTTTGGTTTTTCTGTTTTTTCTTTTTTGTTAGTGCCCAGGTGATCTCAGTGTGAGGCCAAGCTGAGAACAGGGCACTAAACTACAAGACTGTCCCAAGGTTTCATGAGAACTGCCTCACTAATCTTCTCAACAGCCTTCTCTCAGGGGTATATGTGATCGAATTCCCAGTCAATGGCTAAGAAAGTCCAGTGTGCTGTGCGCCATTGCTGAGCTGTGTCCAATCCTTTGCAACCGAATGGACTGTGGTCCCCAGGCTCCTCTGTCTGTTGAATTTTCCAGGCTCCAATACTGGAGTGGGTTGCCATTTCTTACTCTAGGGGATCTTCCTGACCCAGGCATAGAACCCGCATCTCTTGTATCACCTACGCTGGCTGGCAGGTTCTTTACCAGCTGAGCCACTGGAGAAGCCCAAGAAAGTCCAGAGAAGTCACTTAATGTGACCAAAGGCACATACTAATGGAAGGTAGAGAGGAATTGATTCCAAGCAACCTGGCTCCAGAGCTTGTACTCTTTCTTACCCTATCCCAGGGGTTCTGAAACTGGGCAGAGTATCAGAAGCACTTGCAGAGTTACTAAAAGCCTAATTGCTGTGCCCACCACACCCCCAATTTGATGACTCAAACAGGGTGGGTGGGGCCTGAGAATGTCCACAGGTAACAACTCCCCAGGTGATACTGATGCTGCCACACGTTGAGAATCACAGCTCTACACCACTGACATAGAACTGACTTCTCTTTAACCCTCAAGGAAATAAAAGAGAAGTGGGGCTTTCAAATTGCCTGGAATTCTAGGGTTATTAAGAATCATATGACTTCCCTGGTGGTACAGTGGATAGGAACCCATGCACAGGGTACATGAGTTCAATCCCTGGTCTGGGGAAGATTCCACATGGTGCAACCAAGACCATATGCCACAACGACTGAGCCTGTGTGCCCTAGAGCCTCTGCTTAGCAACAGGAGAAACCCCTGCAATGAGAGGCCTGCACATCACAACTAGAGAACAGCCCACACACAGCAAGAAGATTCAGTGTAGCCAAAAACAGGGAAGAGGGAGATTAACATTTAATTGTCACCTCCTGCGTGCCAGACCTGTACTAGCTGCTTCATGTTCAGGATATTATAAACTCATACAAGATGGAAGCTATGATAGTCCCATTTTACAGAAGGGAAAACTGAGGTTATTAAAAATATTGAATCCCTCACGCAAAGTTAGACAGCAGTTAAGTGATCAACAAGGAAGAACTCAGATTTATCTATCCTGGTGTTTTTTCCTCTACATCATCATGGACACATGTTCTCCAAGAACACTTAGAGAGAAAATGTCAGAATGGTAGAATACTGAAACCCTAGGCTGCTGTCCAATGCAGGGCATGGGACCACCTTTAAGAAGGAGGAAGTAGTAACGTGAGGGCAGGAAGGGACAATGAAGAAGATGCTGTATTTGCTTTCCCTTGAGAGATGAGTCATTTCACCTTTCAATAGCTGTGGATTTCAAATGTCAAAGGAGATCAATTCAAAATAAGAAGGTTCTACACCCAAAATCTACATGGGCACCAGGAACAGAGGATGGAGACAAGGAGAAGGAAAGGAATCCTGGATTCCAGGCCCAGCTTCCCTGCATTTTTTTAAGAAAGAGATTTTGATGTCTACAAGGTGGAAAATTCAGTTGAAGAATATTTGGTATCAGCTCTTTTCAGTCTTTCACCTTTATATATCTTTTTGATATGACCATATTTCTGTTTCAGATGTAATCAAGGTGAGACTTGTAATACAAATCCCGTATCTGGAAGGAGGCATTTTTAAAAGTAATTTTAATTTTGGGCTTTGCTGGCTTTTTGTTGCTGCACGGGCTTTTCTCTAGTTGCAGCAAGAGGGCTTCTCAATGTGGCGGCTTCTCTCACTGCAGAGCGCAGGCTTAGGTCATGCAGGCTGCAGTAGCTGCAGCTCCCAGGCCCTAAAGCACAGGCTCAGGAGTCGCGACGCGTGGGCTTAGATGCTCCGAGGCTTGTGGGACCATCCCAGATCAGGGATCGAACCTGCGTCGCCTGCTTT
This sequence comes from Neotragus moschatus, assembly GCA_006410615.1. Lineage (NCBI taxonomy): Eukaryota > Metazoa > Chordata > Mammalia > Artiodactyla > Bovidae > Neotragus > Neotragus moschatus. The sequence goes on along the minus strand of SJYA01002945.1, from coordinate 103,477 downwards.
GGCAGGCCGATTCTTTACCACTGAGCCACCAGGGAAGCTCTGGAAGGAAACATTTCGTGCATCAACAGACTACAACTACCAGAAGCTGTAAAACTGAACTAAAGGGTTCAGCTTGGAGTGACAGACATCCCTCCTGAACCACAATGGAAACACTATCTTACAGCTGTGTATGCTGTCCCATCAGTTAGAAAAGAACAGAAAAATAGTGGCTTCTCAAGTGGCTGGAGTGGGGGCAGGCCCTATATACCGTGTCACGTCTGCAGAGCGATGCAAACGAGTAAGAGTATGTGAATTAGCCCTCATCTGAAAGAGCTGACCACAATATCGACTGCAAAACACCCCTTTTCATAAAGCATTCTAAGAAAAGATAGTCGAGGGAGGTGGGCTCAAGAGGAAGGGGATATATACACTCACCGGCAGATCTGCGTCATAGGGCAGAAACCAACACAACATTGTAAGGGCAGTTATCCCCCAGTTAGAAAAGAAAAGAGAGTTGAAAAGAAAAAAATTTCTGTTTCCTTAGACAAGTAGTTTCCAGAGTTGATACATTTATTTTTAAATGTGAATCATCACCCTTCAACCCACATATGATAGTCATAATTTCTAAAAGTTAAGCCTGCCTGAGAGAACTGCAATCTCCTTAATTCATATGCCTCAACCCCTCAATGCAGATCCTCAGAATTTCATGCTTTAAATATAGAGAAAAGGGTTCTGGAAAGAGGAACCTGTACTAGTCCAGAAAGGAAAACAGTTCCTTGTTATCTTTTGGATTGACTGAGATAAAAATAAAACGACTTCTCTCATTTTACATCAAACACTAGATATAAAATAACATTCCTAACAAGGAACAGGCCAGCTCTGATTTGTACTTCCCTCTCTGCTATGACACTGTACTGAAACCAATAATATTAACCTCAATAATAATGTAAACTACTTTCACACATGCCAAACACTGCATTTTCCGCATTACCTGAGATAAACAATACAAAATGTAAATTAGTGATTTGAATGAAAGCTTCCAAGTCTTAAGGGTCCAATTTTTCAAAAACAATCAATTAGAAAAAGAAAAATTATCAAATATGCTAAGCATTGTTTTTCAGACTCCTAAGACTGTAAAAAGTCTTTATATAAAAAAAAGCACTTCAACGAAACACAGATACAATACAGACTAATGAACTGCTTTAGAAACCCTTAAAAATCTTAAACATTTAATCCAGAAGTATACATAAATTTCAATAAGAGTGAAAAATATTACAAACAAAAATAACTGAAGATCCCACCATGTTAACTTAGTGTACAGTACTGGATTTACAATGTGTGCAGGAAAATGAACACTGAGGTCACTTCACGTAAGTAAGTGGTACTATTTCAAAGGACATTAAATACTTGCTTTTCATAAACTCTCTGGGGTGGGGTTTGGCTTTGTAATAAATATGTAATAAATATCTGTAGTACTCTGTACATGTTGAGTGCTTATCTTTCTCCATTTNGAATTTTCCAGGCTCCAATACTGGAGTGGGTTGCCATTTCTTACTCTAGGGGATCTTCCTGACCCAGGCATAGAACCCGCATCTCTTGTATCACCTACGCTGGCTGGCAGGTTCTTTACCAGCTGAGCCACTGGAGAAGCCCAAGAAAGTCCAGAGAAGTCACTTAATGTGACCAAAGGCACATACTAATGGAAGGTAGAGAGGAATTGATTCCAAGCAACCTGGCTCCAGAGCTTGTACTCTTTCTTACCCTATCCCAGGGGTTCTGAAACTGGGCAGAGTATCAGAAGCACTTGCAGAGTTACTAAAAGCCTAATTGCTGTGCCCACCACACCCCCAATTTGATGACTCAAACAGGGTGGGTGGGGCCTGAGAATGTCCACAGGTAACAACTCCCCAGGTGATACTGATGCTGCCACACGTTGAGAATCACAGCTCTACACCACTGACATAGAACTGACTTCTCTTTAACCCTCAAGGAAATAAAAGAGAAGTGGGGCTTTCAAATTGCCTGGAATTCTAGGGTTATTAAGAATCATATGACTTCCCTGGTGGTACAGTGGATAGGAACCCATGCACAGGGTACATGAGTTCAATCCCTGGTCTGGGGAAGATTCCACATGGTGCAACCAAGACCATATGCCACAACGACTGAGCCTGTGTGCCCTAGAGCCTCTGCTTAGCAACAGGAGAAACCCCTGCAATGAGAGGCCTGCACATCACAACTAGAGAACAGCCCACACACAGCAAGAAGATTCAGTGTAGCCAAAAACAGGGAAGAGGGAGATTAACATTTAATTGTCACCTCCTGCGTGCCAGACCTGTACTAGCTGCTTCATGTTCAGGATATTATAAACTCATACAAGATGGAAGCTATGATAGTCCCATTTTACAGAAGGGAAAACTGAGGTTATTAAAAATATTGAATCCCTCACGCAAAGTTAGACAGCAGTTAAGTGATCAACAAGGAAGAACTCAGATTTATCTATCCTGGTGTTTTTTCCTCTACATCATCATGGACACATGTTCTCCAAGAACACTTAGAGAGAAAATGTCAGAATGGTAGAATACTGAAACCCTAGGCTGCTGTCCAATGCAGGGCATGGGACCACCTTTAAGAAGGAGGAAGTAGTAACGTGAGGGCAGGAAGGGACAATGAAGAAGATGCTGTATTTGCTTTCCCTTGAGAGATGAGTCATTTCACCTTTCAATAGCTGTGGATTTCAAATGTCAAAGGAGATCAATTCAAAATAAGAAGGTTCTACACCCAAAATCTACATGGGCACCAGGAACAGAGGATGGAGACAAGGAGAAGGAAAGGAATCCTGGATTCCAGGCCCAGCTTCCCTGCATTTTTTTAAGAAAGAGATTTTGATGTCTACAAGGTGGAAAATTCAGTTGAAGAATATTTGGTATCAGCTCTTTTCAGTCTTTCACCTTTATATATCTTTTTGATATGACCATATTTCTGTTTCAGATGTAATCAAGGTGAGACTTGTAATACAAATCCCGTATCTGGAAGGAGGCATTTTTAAAAGTAATTTTAATTTTGGGCTTTGCTGGCTTTTTGTTGCTGCACGGGCTTTTCTCTAGTTGCAGCAAGAGGGCTTCTCAATGTGGCGGCTTCTCTCACTGCAGAGCGCAGGCTTAGGTCATGCAGGCTGCAGTAGCTGCAGCTCCCAGGCCCTAAAGCACAGGCTCAGGAGTCGCGACGCGTGGGCTTAGATGCTCCGAGGCTTGTGGGACCATCCCAGATCAGGGATCGAACCTGCGTCGCCTGCTTTGGCAGGCCGATTCTTTACCACTGAGCCACCAGGGAAGCTCTGGAAGGAAACATTTCGTGCATCAACAGACTACAACTACCAGAAGCTGTAAAACTGAACTAAAGGGTTCAGCTTGGAGTGACAGACATCCCTCCTGAACCACAATGGAAACACTATCTTACAGCTGTGTATGCTGTCCCATCAGTTAGAAAAGAACAGAAAAATAGTGGCTTCTCAAGTGGCTGGAGTGGGGGCAGGCCCTATATACCGTGTCACGTCTGCAGAGCGATGCAAACGAGTAAGAGTATGTGAATTAGCCCTCATCTGAAAGAGCTGACCACAATATCGACTGCAAAACACCCCTTTTCATAAAGCATTCTAAGAAAAGATAGTCGAGGGAGGTGGGCTCAAGAGGAAGGGGATATATACACTCACCGGCAGATCTGCGTCATAGGGCAGAAACCAACACAACATTGTAAGGGCAGTTATCCCCCAGTTAGAAAAGAAAAGAGAGTTGAAAAGAAAAAAATTTCTGTTTCCTTAGACAAGTAGTTTCCAGAGTTGATACATTTATTTTTAAATGTGAATCATCACCCTTCAACCCACATATGATAGTCATAATTTCTAAAAGTTAAGCCTGCCTGAGAGAACTGCAATCTCCTTAATTCATATGCCTCAACCCCTCAATGCAGATCCTCAGAATTTCATGCTTTAAATATAGAGAAAAGGGTTCTGGAAAGAGGAACCTGTACTAGTCCAGAAAGGAAAACAGTTCCTTGTTATCTTTTGGATTGACTGAGATAAAAATAAAACGACTTCTCTCATTTTACATCAAACACTAGATATAAAATAACATTCCTAACAAGGAACAGGCCAGCTCTGATTTGTACTTCCCTCTCTGCTATGACACTGTACTGAAACCAATAATATTAACCTCAATAATAATGTAAACTACTTTCACACATGCCAAACACTGCATTTTCCGCATTACCTGAGATAAACAATACAAAATGTAAATTAGTGATTTGAATGAAAGCTTCCAAGTCTTAAGGGTCCAATTTTTCAAAAACAATCAATTAGAAAAAGAAAAATTATCAAATATGCTAAGCATTGTTTTTCAGACTCCTAAGACTGTAAAAAGTCTTTATATAAAAAAAAGCACTTCAACGAAACACAGATACAATACAGACTAATGAACTGCTTTAGAAACCCTTAAAAATCTTAAACATTTAATCCAGAAGTATACATAAATTTCAATAAGAGTGAAAAATATTACAAACAAAAATAACTGAAGATCCCACCATGTTAACTTAGTGTACAGTACTGGATTTACAATGTGTGCAGGAAAATGAACACTGAGGTCACTTCACGTAAGTAAGTGGTACTATTTCAAAGGACATTAAATACTTGCTTTTCATAAACTCTCTGGGGTGGGGTTTGGCTTTGTAATAAATATGTAATAAATATCTGTAGTACTCTGTACATGTTGAGTGCTTATCTTTCTCCATTTGAAAGTCCTTCTCCAGAGTCATAATGTCTCAGAGGCATCCCAGAGGGTGGGGAGTTGGGACGTTGCAGCAAGTCCATTAACAAAGCAATCTTATTATCTATGTGCTCCTGGAGTTTATATATTCGCTGATCAATGTAGTCTGTAAGTTTCTTTTCCATCAGTTCCAAATTTTTAGAAAGAATCTTTTCCAAATAGGAACAAACAGGTTGCTCTTCTATTCTGAAAATAAATTTTAAAAAATATTATGATAATTTTCCCTCGTATTATAACAAAAAAACCAAAATACACTACAATAAAGCAGCCAGTACACATTGCTGAAATTTGTCTCCACAACTACATTCTGTCTCCTTCCAACATATTTCCAGGTTCTTGACACATACAATCTCGAATGTTCAAAGCATTATTATTGCTTCAGTTCTTTAAATATTTAAGCATGAACTGAAATTAAGAATATAAAAATGAAGACGACAGAATTTCTACCCTCAAAAACACGTCTTTAGATACAAAGGGTCTTTCTTTTTGGTTTTACGCTCCAAATCAAAAGCAGTCTTGCTTTTTCTTTAAGGTTTTTGTATGTCTTCCAAGTCCTTCCCCAAGCATTTTAACAGTTTTCTCTTTTCTTCATCCAAACAACCTTCTAAAGCATTGGAAGGACAAAGACAGTGAATTTCAGAGTGTGGTCCACAAAACCCTAAGATCTCCTCATATTTTCCTGAGCATTCCATGAGGTCAAAAGTATTTTTTATAATAACACTAAGTTATCTCAACATGAATTGTACAACAAATGTACAATGAATTATCCAGAGGCCACACCATGTATAATGTCATTACTGTGATGACTAATTGCTATCTGGTTGTGTATTCTGTTTCCTAGAATTCTTTAATGTAGCAGGTTTAGGGTATAGATAATTGTTTTTCTCAGGGGTAACTCAGTTTGTTCTCAGTATTTCTACTGTGGTCTTACTAGATATACTGAGTTATACATGCTATAAGGCAACATATATGAAACTACAACCCAAAGTCAATATAGTTTTACATACATTTGAAACAATACGATTCTCACTAAACTTTCTAAAAAGAAAATATGGTATTTTTTCAAAAAGATATTTATGTTATCATGTAATGGGTTTATTGTCATTTCTAAACTAATAAATATTTTTATATAGCCTACATAAATAAAAGTTCTTTGGAGTGCTCAATTATTTTTAAGAGGGTAAAGACCAGAAACTTTGAGAACCACTACTCTAGAATGTAGTGGTTTCTAGTACTCATGCATGGATGAGAGAGTTAGACCGTAAAGAAGGCTGCGTGCCAAGGAACTGATGCTTTCAAACTGTGGTGCTGGAGAAGAGTCCTTTGGACTACAAGGAGATCAAACCAGTCAAACCTAAAGGAAATCAACCCTGAATATTCACTGGAAGGACTGATGCTAAAGCTCCAATACTTTGGCTACCTGATGCGAAGGACCGACTCATTGGAAAAAATCCTGATGCTGGGAAAGAATGAAGGCAGGAGAAGGGGATGACAGAGAATGAGATGGTTGGATGGCATCACCGACTTGATGGACATGAGTTTGAGCCAGCTCTGAGAGATGGTGAAGGACAGGGAAGCCTGCCGTGCTGCTGTCCATGGGGTTGCAGAGAGTCAAACAACAACGACTAAACAACAACACTCTAGAATATACAAGAAGCTTTTAATTGTTCTCTTTATTTTCTTATTTTAAAAAAACATATGTTTATTTTAAATTTTTTAATATAAATTTATTTATTTTAATCTTTATTTTCACATAACTGTAGATTCATAGGAAGTTGTAAAGACACTGTATTTGTCCAGTACCCTTCACGCAATGGTCCTGGTCTTTACTTCTTACCTAACTATGGAATAATATCAAGACCAGGAATTTGATGTCAGTACAGTGTGTGTACGCCATTTTATCACACGTACACACACTCATGTAAATATCACCACAGTCAAGAGACAGAACTATCCCTTAACTACAATGAGCTCCCTCTTGCTGTCCTTTCACTGTCACATCCACTTCCCTCATCTCCTCCATCCCGAACCCCTGGTAATCACTCACAGTGTTCTTCCGTATTATGAGAATGTGACACAAATGGACCCATGTAGCTTGACCTCTTGAGACTCTCTTTTGTAGGTCAGCATAATGCCTTTGCCAGACAACCAAGTCGTTGCATGTGTCAATAGGTCACTTCTTTTTATTGCTGACAGCATTTATTGCTGATATGGATATACCAAGGTTAATTTAACCATTCATCAACTTTAAGACACATTGGCTGCTTACAGTTTTGGGCTTTTACAAGTAAAGCTTCTATGAACAATTGTGTATTGATTTTTATGTGGAAAAAAATGCTTGGGGGACTTCCCTGGTGGTACAACAGATAGGAATCCACCTTCCAACTTAGGGGACATGGGTTCAATCCCTGGTCGGGGAAGATTCCACATGCCCCAGAACAACTAATGAGAAGTCTGTGCCAAGCAACGAAGAGTAGCCCCTGCTCGCCACAGCTCGAGAAAGCCCATGAGCAGCAGTGAAGCCCTAGCACAACCAAAAATAAATTAATTTAAAAAAAAGAGAAGTTTTCATTTCTCTGGGATAAATGTTCAGGAGTATGATTTCTGAGTCACATGGTAACAACATGTTTAGCTATGAGAAACTGGCAAACATTTTTTAAAGTGGCTGTACCACTTTAAGTCCCCATGAACAACATATGAGAGGTCCAATTTCTCACTGGTATTTGGTTTTGTCACCACTTTTAAACTTTTTATTTTAACCATTTGAATAACTGTATAGTGGTATCTTGTGTCTTGTGGTTTTAATGTGCCCTTCCTTAATGGCCATGAGGTCAACAATAGCTCATCTTTTCATGTGATTATTTGCTTTTTACATCTTATATGGTATAAATGTCTGTCTATGGTCTTTTGCCCATGTTCTAATTGGATTTTTTTTTTTTTTTTGATGTTGAGTTTTCACCATTCTCTATATTTTAGATGTAAGTCATTTGTTGGATTTGTAATCTGAAAATACTTTTTCCCACTCTGGAACTTTTATTCCTCCTAAAAGAGTCTTTCACAGAGCAAAAGTTCTAATAGCTTCATGGAGGTCAAACATTGTTGGTGTCTTGTCTAGGTTCCCAGAGACTGTGTCCTGTGGATTATTAGAAAACTTCCATAGCTTCATGTTTTACATGTACGACTCTGATCCATTCTGAGTAAGGTGTTGTATAAGGTACGAGGTTTGGGTCATAGTTCACTTTTTGCTCTTCGGATATCCATCTGCTCCAGCACCTTGAGTTAGAAAGACTCTTCTTCCTTTACTGAACTGCTGTTGCACCTCTGGCAACACTCAGTTGAGCACACCTGTGTGGGTCTGTCTCTGAACCCTCTATTGGGCTCCACTGACCCCGTGTCTGCCCCTCCGCCATCACTGCCCTGTCCTGATTCTCTCGCTGTAGAAGACTCGACACGGAAGAGGGGCTCCTCCCACTCCATCCTGCTTTCTCAAGGTTGTCTCAGCTATTCTTCCTCTTTTGCTTTTCATAGAATTTTTAAAATAATCCTGTCTATGTCTACAAAATACTGTGGTGAAATTTTAGTATGTATTGCATTAAACCTTCATTTCAATGGGGAGAACTGACAACTTTACTGTGTTAGAAATTCACTTTGTAATTTAACAGTTACCAGGAAAGAAACCATTCAGGCCCAACTGGTTTCACTGGAAACTTCCATCAATACCAAACATCATATGAAAGAAATCACATCAATTTTACACAATCTCTTCTAAGATGCAGAACTCATTTTATGAGAGCAGTATCACCCTTATAATATAAAACCAGACTAACAGTAAAAGATAAATACAGACTAGGATCTCCAATGAATTCTATGTAAGAGTACCTCACAAAATATTAGCAAATCAGTTCCAGCACTGTATAAAAAAGAATTAGACACCAGGATCAAGTGGGATCTATTCTAGGTATGCTAGGCAGGTTCAGTTTTTGAAACTAACTAATTCACCATATGAAGAGATTACTGAAGAAAATTCACGATCATATAAATGGCCATAGGGAAAATACTTGACAAAATCCTGTATCCCCCTACGATGAAAGAAATTCTGATAACCAGAAACTAAGAAACACTAAGCTTCAGAGGCCCTAAGCAATCTGACTTCTCTCCACCTTTCATAGTCTTTGTGTGTTTGCTGTATTATATCCAGGGATTTTTTATTGTTAACAGGGAAGATCTGAGAGAACTGGAGACATTCCAGCTCAGCAGGAATCAGAAAAGTGGAAGTGAAAGTCGTTCAGGCATGTCCAACTCTTTGCAACCCTATGGACTATACAGTCCATGGAATTTTCCAGGCCAGAATACCAGAGTGAGTAGCCTATCCCTTCTCCAGTTGATCTTCCCGACCCAGGACTTGAACCAGGGTCTCCTGCATGGCAGGCAGATTCTTCACCAAGTGAGCTATCAAGGAAGCGCAGTTTTTAAATGTTTAGGTGTTTTCTTCCTTTGCGTTTTAGTATTTGTTTGTTTTGCCATGTCACAAGTTAACACTGATGAAGAATATCAACAATTAAAAAACACTGTTACCTTTCCTTGTTCTTCCCAAGTAAAAACCACCATTTGTTTCAATAACTTACTAAACTCCTCAAATTTCAATGCTATTAAATACATTAAGAAAATTTCAACCAATACAATGACCTCATTTGAGATGTAAAAAAAGTCTAAATCAAAAGACTGAAATAGTAAGGTAAAATAGTTAAGTCAGAACCACGGCTGAAGTCCTGAATTCCCATCTAGTGCAATATTTGGAAACATTCCATCTATCTAAAGGAGGGTGTGTGTGTGCTCAGTCACACCCAACTCTTTGCAGCCTCATGGACTGTACCCCAGCAGGCTCCTCTGTCCACGGAATTTTCCAGGCAAAAATACTGGAGTGGGTTGCCATTTCCTAGTCCAGGGGATCTTCCCAACTCAGGGATCGAACCTGCATCTCTTGCGTCTCCTGCACATACTAAACACTTAACTACCCCTAAATCAAAGCAGGAGTGGAAAAAACTGGAATTATGAGATCAGAGAATAAGGGCCTGTACACTATTAACAATTACAAGCTGACAAATCTTTGGATGACTCCAAAATTAGCCCAGGTCACATAGGATCTACAAAGAAAATCTGTTGCAATGGCTCACTTCATACAATCAGGCAAGCAGTGTACACGTCATGGCTACCACAGCTCCTCTCCCTTCACACAGGTAACTCTCTACTCCGACCCCTGTCTGCTGCTTATACTCCTCCCACCAAACGCCTGAGAAGTGCTCGGCACCTCCAATTTACACACAAAGCAATGCATTCTACTCTGCAGAATACTTCTTTCCTCTATTTCTATCTGTGTCAATGGTGAAATGTCAAAGCCTCTACAGTTCTCTCTGGAAACAANCTCATTGGAAAAGACTCTGATGCTGGGAGGGATTGGGGGCAGGAGGAGAAGGGGACAACAGAGGATGAGATGGCTGGATGGCATCACTGACTCAATGGACGTGAGTCTGAGCGAACTCCGGGAGTTGGTGATGGACAGGGAGGCCTGGCATGCTGTGATTCATGGGGTCGTAGAGTCGGATACGACTGAGCGACGGAACTGAAATGAACTGATGGCCAGTGTTCTGTCTTTATAAGCATTCCAAGGGATTCCTATACAGGCAGGTTCCTTATCTCTAGCCTTCCTGAAACAACCTACTTTAACCTGGCTACTTCCACATTCCAACTACTCAGTCTAATCCCTCAGAATCTGGTTTCCATCTCCTCGCTATTCAAGCTGACCCATTAAGGGTCTGCAAAAGAAGCTGAGTTGATAATCAAGAAACATATACATTACAGTCATAAATAACACAGATCAGATTCCTTTTTGCACAAAGCTTATATTTTAATGATAAGCAGAGCAATATATATACATGTGTGTGTGTATATATAAAACAAAGCTCATATTTAATGATAAGCAGAGCAATATGTGTGTGTGTGTGTGTGTGTGTGTGTGTGTATAAAACAACAAAAATAATGAAGAAAGCCATGATGAAAATATGATACAGATAGTGCAGGAAAATCTAATCTAACAGTGTGGCTGGTGAAGGTCTTGCCTAAGATGGAACATTTAAGATGAGGCTGAAAGAACAAGTAAAGGGCAGACTTGCTAAGATCGAGAAGAGGGGATTCTGGCCAAAGAGAACAGTTAAGAGTGCAGAGGTCCCAAGGTGGGAGCACAGGTGGATATCTGGGGAACAAACACCTCAGAACGTCTAGAGACGAGCATCTGAGGAGATGCAACAGGAGATGGTGTTGAGGAGGGAACGACGGCCCAGATCTGAGATGACAGGGTGAGGAATCTGGATTAACTCTGGGGTGAGGGGAAGCAGTTTGGGGACATAACACAGTGGAAGTCGAGTCTGATGGACCCTCTGAGATCATTCTGGTTGCTCTATAGAGGGGGAGCACTGGAGCAGGAGCATCTGTTAGGAACCTCATGAGCTATGCAGGTGAGATCATTGTACTAGAGAACGAAGAGGATGGACTCTGTTCTTTTGGAAGCTCTCCTTTCCGAGGTTTCCAACATCCTCACCAGCTCTCTTGTTCTCCTATGTCTGCCCGTCCCTCCAATGATACTCCTACTAAATTAATGTTTGCAAATCTCACAGAAGTTATATGACATTTTTATTTGTATTATTTGATTTAAACTTTCACATTCATCCTATGATCTCAGCAGCATTGCTATATTGTAAACAATTACCCTTTACATTGTAAACATGAAGAAGTTTATCCTTAAATTGAGGAAGCAATGCTAAATAACACATAACTAACACTGTCAGCATTGAATTCAGGTCTCCTGACATCAGAGCTGGACTATAAAAAAAGCTGAGTGCCGAAGAACTGATGCGAGAAGACTCTGGAGAGTCCCTTGGACTGAAGGAAGATCCAACCAATCAATTCTAAAGGAGATTGGTTCTGGGTGTTCATTGGAAGGACTGATGTTGAAGCTGAAACTCCAATACTTTGGCCACCTGATGCAAAGAGCTGACTCACTGGAAAAGACCCTGATGCTGGGCAAGATTGAGGGCAGGAGGAGAAGGGGACGACAAAGGATGAGATGGTTGGATGGCATCACTGACTCAATGGACTTGGGTTTGGGTGGACTCCGGGAGTTCATGATCGACAGGGAAGCCTGGCGTGCTGCAGTTCATGGGGTCGCAAAGAGTCGGACACGACTGAGCAACTGAACTGAGCTGACATCACATCTCTGCTACTCTAAACAGTGGCTCCTGCTCTCCAGCTCCTCACCCCTCTCCCTGTGCTCCGAGAAAACGCAGCTGCTCGCCCGCAGTCTTCCCTCCTGGCCCCGGTCTCTCTCTTCACCACCTTCTTTGCCATTTACTAGGGATGTTCCCGCCCCTCTGTGTTTCCAAAGGCTCACAACGTCACCCCAGGAATGTGGTATTCACATAGAAAACTCAATACTCAAAAATTAAACTACTTTTTTTCCCTCCAAATCACTCCCTCCCTTGCGTTCCCTGTGTATTACTGGCATCACCATCTTCAAAAGTTTGGTTTCATGTTTGATTCTATTTTTCTCCCCAAAACCCCATACAAGTTATTGTCAAATCCCAATGGTTCCACTGTTGTAGTATCTCACAACCCAGCACTATGGTCCTCCTTCAAGCTTAGACCCTCTTAACCCTCATCTGGACGAGAAATAACACAGAGATCCTTTCCTTCCTGCCGTCTCACTTTCTACTGGCTCATCTTACATGTAACAGTGAACTAGAGTTAATTAAAACAAGTAAAACACCCCCACAAGCTTCATAAGAGCATTTAAATTCCTCTATGATCCAGCCCTAGTCTACCTGAAGCTTCCCCTATCGCTTCTTCACTCCAGAGAAATGAACTTCTATCCATTTCCTAGCTACATTACACTCCTTCCAGCACTGAAGATTTAATCCATACTGCTCTCTCTCTCCCAAGTTGCAGCCCTCCAAATTCACATGCCTAATCCCACCTATGTAGTCACCTAGTAAGACCACAGAGACCTTTAGGGACAGGCCATAGAGTAATTCACCTTGGAACCTTCTGTAGTAACTAGTACAGAGCATAATTCACAAAGAAGAGGCTAAGTTAATACTTGCTGAATAAATAAATGAGTGAATTCATAGAAAATTATGAGGTCTGTAATAGAAATATTTTATTTGTAAGGGCGTAAGGCTACAGAATGTTACTTTTAGAAAAGTTAGTAAAGATAACAGTCACATCAATAACAATAGCTAAATGGAAAAGATTTATGTCACCACATGTCCTAGTAAAAAGCTATTATTTAAAGAACTGTAATGGGATCTGGAAAGAAATCCATTCCTACTCACCTGCTGCTGGAATCTCACCATATTCATCAACTGCTGAGCTCCAGGTGATAACTTTGACCCCATGGACTCCATGATGCTTTGGACCCTCTCCAGGTCTATCCTTGATCCTAGAGTGGGAGAGCCTGCTGAAGAATGTGCCAAGACTGGCCTGAGGTGTACCACAACTTTACTGATGAACACACAGTTCTTCTCACCAAAGGAGAGCAGCTATTATAACAAAAAAGTTCAGCAAAATTAATAGTAATAAAAACAACCATTATTTAAGGTCATTTCTTATTAATACTGAAGAAAGAAGCATTTAAGAATCTAAAAATTAAATTCAAGTACATTTTTAAGTTGTCTCTAGAACAGTCAAAGCCAAGAAAAGATTCAAAAGAATAAGGAAAATGTAAAAAGTCCTTTTTAGGTAAAAGATTATATATAAATAATGTTTTATTTAGTAACATTTTTTTGTTTAAGGAACTAAAGATAAACTGTATCAATCTGAGATGTTACCATCCTGAAACATGCTATATCATTTAATACAAAAGAAGACTGTCCAGGATCCCATGCAAAATGTTTGTGAAGTACTAAATATATCTCAGTATTTTAGAATTAAAACCATACGGAATATTAAGACAACCTAAGAGATCTCAATAGTTTACACATGAAAATGAGTTCATGGTGATTTTCTAATTAATCAACAGAGTAAATAAAGGTCAATCTTTGAGCCTAGTTCTTCTGGCTTCTGTCCTAGGAGCTATTCAGTGCTTTATGCTGCCTCATCTTATACATGCTTCTAAACCAAGATGTTTCCTGTGTGCTGTAGGACTGCAAAGTAGCAAAGTGGAAAGCAAACAGGATCTAGAATCAGGCAGACCTGAGTTCAGTGAGGGCTGTGCCTGAGTGACCCTGGGCAGATGCTAAATTTGAGTCAGTGGTAAAATCAGTTCACATGGTTGTTATAAGGATTATGCATTAAAATGTCCAGTGTATATCACTGAATGAGTGCTCAAAGATATGCATCAGTAACTATCATTTAACTTTCATAAACTATTGAAGGTACTACTGGCCCAGAAGAGGCCTTCATACAAACCCAAAGATTTTCCTAAATGAAACTCTCGGTGCTCCCTGGTGCTTCCACAGCACAGTTACAAACCCCATTCATCTTCTTCAGAGACAACAAACCCATACACCACACAGACACAAGTGAAAGCAGACTCATGATCTAAAAACTTAGTGTGGCACCAAAGATGTGACTTTCATCAACAAGTAAGTACTTCATGAAATGTATACACCCACATTTCAACATGCATATTATGCTTTTCAACCCCCAAGGCTTTCTCACCAGTGAATGTTGTATCTATTTTACACACTTAATCTACCTGTCTTGCCACTATAATACGAGCAACATTCCAGTTTATTTCATAAGTGCCACTTCCTAAATGTCTAATACAGCAGCTGGTATCTATAAGCACTCTAATATGTGTAAAGAGCCTCTTGATGAAAGTGAAAAAGGAGAGTGAAAAGTTGGCTTAAAGCTCAACATTAAGAAAACAAAGATCATGGCATCCGGTCTCATCACTTCATGGGAAATAGACGGGGAATCAGTGGAAACAGTGGCTGACTTTATTTTTCTGGGCTCCAAAATCACTGCAGATGGTGACTGCAGCCATGAAATTAAAAGACACTTACTCCTTGGAAGGAAAGTTATGACCAACCTAGATAGCATATTACAAAGCAGAGACATTACTTTGCCAACAAAGGTCCATCTAGTCAAGGCTATGGTTTTCCCAGTGGTCATGTATGGATGTGAGAGTTGGACTATAAAGAAAGCTGAGTGCTGAAGAATTGATGCTTTTGAACTGTGGTGCTAGAGAAGACTCTTGAGAGTCCCTTGGACTGCAGAGAGATCCAACCACCCATCCTAAAGGAGATCAGTCCTGGGTGTTCATTGGAAGGACTGATGTTGAAGATGAAACCCCAATACTTTGGCCANTGAGAGTTGGACTATAAAGAAAGCTGAGTGCTGAAGAATTGATGCTTTTGAACTGTGGTGCTAGAGAAGACTCTTGAGAGTCCCTTGGACTGCAGAGAGATCCAACCACCCATCCTAAAGGAGATCAGTCCTGGGTGTTCATTGGAAGGACTGATGTTGAAGATGAAACCCCAATACTTTGGCCACCTGATGTGAAGAGCCGAGTCATTTGAAAAGACCCTGATGCTGGGAAAGATTGAGGACAGGAGGAAAAGGAGACGAGAGGATGAGATGGTTGGATGGCATCACCACCTCAATGGACATGGGTTTGGGTGAACTCTGGGAGTTGGTGATGGACAGGGAGGCCTGGAGTACTGCGGTTCATAGGGTCACAAAGAGTCGGACACAACTGAGCGACTGAACTGAATATGTGTTGGATGAATGCATCACTTTATTAAAATGACTTTAGAAGCCATTAGTATATACACCTAAACATCATCTTGGGATAATCAGTTCTGTGCTCCTCTGTAAGTAATAATCAGCACAGAATTTTAAAGAAAAAATAATGCAAGAATTTCCTTTAATTCCCTATTATTACCCATAAAGTAGGTCCCAAAAGATGAAGAAACTTGCCCAAGGTTACTTCTTTAGTCAGCAAGAGACTCACTTAATAGTCAGGGCTTATGATTTCCAGCTCAGTACCCTTCCTCTAGATCCGATGACATCAGTAAAGTTTACCTTAATAACATTTTTCATGCTGACGACAACAGTCTAAACTCCTTTAACTCTGTGATGCCCTTGTCTGAAATTTCTCTAATTGTGTCCAACACTGCTACACTAACAAAAGTTCATTGACATGACCATAGGAAATAAATGATCAAATTTTAAAAGAAGAATGTTGATAATATTTTAGAAAAGAATTTATTTTTACATGTTTACTAAGTATTTTTGAAAAAAAACAGGGACCATGCAGGACTAACTACATTATCAATTTATGGAAATAAATATATCTATCTATTAGGAAAGCAACTATAGTTTTAAACTGGCTAAAATTTAGGAATGACTTACCTTTATTTTACAACCATGTGTGGAAGACTCCAATTTTAAATATTTTTTGTACAAAGAAATCTTTTCATGTTCACTAAAAATAGAAAAGAACTGATTTATTAAAAATTTCATACATTATCACTAAGAAACGTTATACTTAAAAATAAAGGTCTCCAGGACAATATTTTAATCCTCAGATTCAGTTTTCCTGGTGAGGCATGAACAGTAGAGACTTCCTACTGAATAGCACTAGATATGAAGACAACATCTGCCACTTACTAATTATAGGAGAAAATTAAATTAGATATCCAATGTATACTCATGCAGCACTGAGCATATTTTAAAGCTCAACAACATATTGTCATACACAATACACACAGTACATGAAACAGCTCATACTTTGATTCATATTAAAGAAAGATTAGAACAGAATCTTCATAAAAAATTGGGGGAAAAAAATCAAAGAGTCTAATAATGGGTTAAAGCTTGGCAGTACGGAACAATCTTGAGCTCATGCACTATTTGGTAACGGCATCGTACAAGAAAATGTTCAAAGTTCCAGGCTGAGTGACAAAGTAATTTTTGGAAAACAGATTCCTTTTGAGTTAAAACAAATGAGAAACTTACCAGAACTTCATTTTCATCAAACTTTTTCCCAAACTAGCTGTGATCTTTTACCAACTTCTACCAATTTCTCTCTCTTCCATTAGCTCTCCATTTCCACATTCATACACACAATTAGGCTGATCTAGACTGTCTTTAAGATCCCTAAAGGTCTAAACTTCTAGGTCTGCTGGTATGTTTTTATCTTTTCTTCCCTAGTCACCAATGTCAGAGAATCAACAAATACTGCAAAAGCTCAGGAAAATAAAACACTACTTCAGAAGAACATTTCCACATGCATAAGGCACAAACCTGTTATCCAGAACATTACAAACATTCTTGCCCCTACTGGTTCCACAGTACTCCTCTCCTAAGTACACTTCCATATTTCTTGCTGAACTTAAAATGCCAATAGAAACGATTTCTTCACCTCCATGAGGGTCACATCTCAGGTAAAGGAAACAGGGGTTTTCATCTTGGTTGTTCAGGTTCCTTTTCAAAATCATGTGATCCTGGCTGAAATGAAAATGAAGAATATTATGTGGTTTTAATAGTGCTTCCCTGGTGGCTCAGATGGTAAAGAATCTGCCTGCAACACAGGAGACCTAGATTCGATCCCTGGGTTGGGAAGATCCCCTGGAGAAGGGAATGGCAATCCACTCCAACATCCTTGCCTGGAAAATCCCACAGACAGGGGAGCCTGGTGGGCTACAGTACTTGGAGTGACAAAGAGTAGGACACTTTATCCAGCATTGTCCAACATTGACTTAGTGACGAACACACACACACACCTCTGAATATTCATTGAAAGGACTGATGCTGAAGCTGAAGCTTCAATACTTTGGCCGCTTGACGCGAAAAGCCGATTCATTAGAAAAGACCCTGATGATGGGAAAGATTGAAGGCAGGAGAAGGGTGGCATCACTGATTAAATGGACATGAGTTTGAGCAAGCTCCAGCAGACAGTGATGGCAGGGAAGACTGGCCTGCTGCAGTCCCTGGAGTTGAAGAGTCGGACACAACTGAGTGACTGAACGACAACATGCAGTATTATAGGCTGCTGTCATTAACAGAACACTGTCATTAACCCCCTTAATGGGCCACAGGGGTCGACACGTTATCCAATTAATTGATATTTGCATTTGGAGTCCAAGCACCCTGCAAAGCACTGATCAAATAAGTGCTCAATACAGAAATTATTCGGAAACAATGCTTTAGACTCGAGGGCTCTCCACTCTATTTCCCCCTGGACTTCTATCTACACCGTAAGCGACTTCCTGAAAACTGCCTGACCAGTTAATGAAATGTACTTACTGGTTGGCTACTGTGAATTCAAAAACCATTCAGAAGTGGGGGGTTGGGGGCAGGTACAGAATAAAAGGGAAAAGTGTGCCATTTGCAAAATTAAACTGATGAAGATTTTTCCACATTTGGATTTTTTTAAGGCCTACTTTAGCCCACGGGATTCCCAGCTGGCTCAGCGGTAAAAGCATCCTTTGCAAATGCAGGAGACAACACGAGACACGGCTCGATCCCTGGGTCGGGGAAGATCCCCTGAAGGAGGTGACGGCAACCCACTCCAGTATTTTAAACTGAGCAACCCCTCGGACAGAGGAGCCTGGCGGGCTACTGTCCATAGGGTCGCGGGTCGCCAAGAGTCGAGACACGATTGAAGGACTTAGCATGCATGCATTGGTAGACAGGTTTTTGTTTCAGGATGAGGCCGGTTCTTATCCCGACAAGGAGCCTCAGGAGCCCACGAGATGGACTCAAGGCGGGTGTGTGTGAAGCGCTGTCTCTCGCTCACCTGCCCCCCGCCCCCAACATTCACACCCGAGTCCCCTCAGCTTTCCCGCGGACGCCCCAGTGCCCTCCCGCCACCCGGGCCCCGCCCTTTCGCCCGCACAGCCTCGTCACCCGCTCGGCTCCCGCTTCGGGCGCAGACCCTCTCCCCTCAGGGTCCCCGTCTCCCCTCGCGGCTCCCCCAGGAGCGCGACTCTGTCCCCGAGCACAACCCAGGCCCCGCCGGCCCAGCGCACCCCGAGGCGAGCGGCTCCAGCAGCTCCTCCCAGTCGGCGTCCGGGGCGCCGAGACCAGCCCGGGTGAGACGGAGACTCTGGGCCAAGGCTCCGCACGCGGCATCCCAGGAAGAGGCCAGGGTCAGGCGGCGGGTCAGCGCCCCGTGTAAGGCCTCGGTCTCCATTCGGCCACCCACGGACCAGGCCGGCTCCGGAACCTCTCTTTATAGCTCTTTAATTTGCGCCAGATCGAGGGAAGGTGAAGGAACAGGGCAACTTCCGGCTCGGCCCCCGGCAAACCTGAGAGCGGCCGCAGTTCCTCCTCTGGAGATCAGCTACAGCAGACACGCATACCCGCGCCGGCCGGATTTGGCAGCGGGGTTCAAAAGCACTGGGCCGCGGTGGGGTGGCTCACGGGAAGCTCCAGATTAGAGCATGCGCCCTGATAGCACGTGGGTCACCCTCTTGGCTTGGCGCAGTGCGGTGGTCACACACCCCGCCCCCACCCCCCAGCCTTTACTTGACTTTAGGTTCATTCACTCAGTCGTGGCCCATTCTTTGCGACCCCAGGGCTTGCAGCACGCCAGGCTTCCCTGTCTATCACCAACTCCCGGAGCTTGCTCAAACTCATATCCATCCAGTCGGTGATACCATCCAACCATCTCATCCTCTGTCATCCCCTTCTCCTTCTGCCTTCAATCTTTCCCAGCATCAGGGTCTTTTCCAATGAGTCAGTTCCACACATCAGGTGACCAAAGTATTGGAACTTCAGCTTCAGTCCTTCCAATGAATATTCAGCACTGATTTCCTTTAGGATTGATTGATTTGATCTCCTTGCAGTCCAAGGGACTCTCAAGAGTCTTCTCCAACACCACAGTTCAAAAGCATCAATTCTTCAGTGCTCAACTTGCTTTAGAGTCCAACTCTCACATTCATACATGACTACTGTGTATCTTTGACTAGACGAAACTTTGTCAGCAAAGTAATGTCTCTGCTTTTAATGTGCTGTCTAGGTTGTTCATAGCTTTTCTTCCAAGGAGCAAGTGTCTTTTAATTTTATGGCTGCATTCACCATCTGCAGTCATTTTGGAGCCCAAGAAAATAAAGTCAGCCACTGTTTCCATTATTTCCCCATCTATTTGCCATGAAGTGATTGGGACCAGATGGGAAGATCTCAGTGTTTTGAACTGAGTTCTAAGCCAGCTTTTCCATTCTCCTCTCTCACCTTCATCAAGAGGCTCTTTAGTTCCTCTTCACTTTTTGCCATAAGGGTGGTGTCATCTGCATATCTGAGGTTATTGATATTTCTCCCTGCAATCTTGATTCTAGCTAGTACTTCATCTAGCCCAGCATTTAACTTGATGTATTCTGCATATAAGTTAAATAAGCCGGGTGGCAATATACAGCCCTGATGTACTCCTTTCCCACTTTGGAACCAGTCCATTGTTCCATGTCCAGTTCTAACTGTTGCTTCTTNGAGGTTATTGATATTTCTCCCTGCAATCTTGATTCTAGCTAGTACTTCATCTAGCCCAGCATTTAACTTGATGTATTCTGCATATAAGTTAAATAAGCCGGGTGGCAATATACAGCCCTGATGTACTCCTTTCCCACTTTGGAACCAGTCCATTGTTCCATGTCCAGTTCTAACTGTTGCTTCTTGACCTGCATACAGATTTATCAGGAGGCAGGTAAGATGGTCTGGTATTCCCATCTTTTAAGAATTTTCCAGTTTGTCGTGATCCACAGAATCAAAGGCTTTAACATAGTCAATGAAGCAGTAGTAGGTGTTTTTCTGGAGTTCTCTTGCTTTTTTCTATGACCCAACAGATGTTGGCAATTTGATCTCTGGTACCTCTGCCTTTTCTAAATCCATCTTGAACATCTGGAAGTTCACAGTTCACGCACTGTTTAAGCCTGGCTTGGAGAATTTTGAGCATTACTTTGCTAGTGTTTGAGATCACTATAATTGTGCAATAGTTTGAACATTCTTTGGTTTTGCCTTTCTTTGGGATTGGAATGAAAATTGACCTTTTCCAGTCCTGTGGCCACTGCTGAATTTTCCAAATTTGTTTCCATGTTGAGTGTATCACATCCACAGCATTGTCTTTTAGGATTTGAAATAGCTCAACTGGAATTCTATCACCTCCACTAGATTTGTCACTAATGACGCTTCCTAAAGTCCATTTGACTTAATCCCAGGATGTCTGGCTCTAAGTGAATGATCACATCATCGTGGTTATCTGTGTCATGAAGATCTTTTTTGTATAGGTCTTCTGTGTATTCTTGCCACCTCTTCTTAATATCTTCTGCTTCTGTTAAGTCCATACCGTATCTGTCCTTTATTATGCTCATCTTTGCATGAAATATTCCCTTGGTATATCTAATTTTCTTAAAAAGATCTCTAGTCTTTCTCATTCTATTTTTTTCTTTATTTCTTTGCATTGGTCACTGAGGAAGGCTTTCTTATCTCTCCTTGCTATTCTTTGGAACTCTGCATTCAAATGGGTAGATCTTTCCTTTTCTCCTTTGCCTTTAGCATCTCTTCTTTTCACAGCTATTTGTAAAGTCTCCTCAGACAACCATTTTGCCTTTTTGTCTTTTTCTTGGGGATGGTCCTTGGGATCACTGCTTTCTGTACATTGTCACAAACCTATGTCCAGAATTCTTCAGGCACTCTATCAGACCTATTCCCTTGAATCTATTTGTCACTTCCACTGTATAATCATAAGGGATTTGATTTAGGTCATACCTGAATGGTCTAGTGGTTTTCCCTACTTTCTTCAACTTAAGTCTGAATTTGGCAATAAGGAGTTCATGATCTGAGCCACAGTCAGCTCTACTAGAGTACAGAATAAACGTCTTAGTTAACCTCAGCAACTACAGGTGAGATTTTGGAGAGGTTATGAACAATGCCATGCTGTCCAGGTCATGTGTGAGTTAAGGTAAAGTAGTTCAAGGTCTTTTTAAGTGAAAATATGTTTGTCAATAGAAAGGGTTCCAGAAGGCTTAGCTCTAGGAATTAGAAAGAAATTAAAGAAACTTACTCTTTGGCTAAAGTTTTTCCACAGACAAAAAGCTGGCTGAGGATACAGTGGGCAAAGACCGTGGGGTTCTGCTTCATTTCAGGGAGAGGTGAATAGGTAGAGTACAGAGGATTTTTAGGGCAGTGAAACTATTCTGTATAACACTATAATGGTGGGTACATGTCATTATACATTTGCCAAAATTCATGGAATGTATAACATCAAGAATAAACCCAATGTAAACTATGGGTGATAATGTGTGCTATGCTGAGTTGCTCAGTCATGTCCAACTCTTTGCAACTCCATGGACTGCAGCCAGTCCAGCTCCACTGTCCATGACAATTCTCCAGGCAAGAATACTCAAGTGGGTTGCCATGCCCTCCTTCAGGGGATCTTCCCAACCCAGGGATAAAACCCAGGCCTCCTGCATTGCAGGTGGATTCTTTACTGTCTGAGCCACCAGGGAAGCCCAAGAATACTGGAGTGGGTANGCAGCCAGTCCAGCTCCACTGTCCATGACAATTCTCCAGGCAAGAATACTCAAGTGGGTTGCCATGCCCTCCTTCAGGGGATCTTCCCAACCCAGGGATAAAACCCAGGCCTCCTGCATTGCAGGTGGATTCTTTACTGTCTGAGCCACCAGGGAAGCCCAAGAATACTGGAGTGGGTAGCCTATCCCTTCTCCAGGGGATCTTCTTGACCCACGAATCCAACCGGAGCCTCCTGCATTGCAGGCTGATTCTTTACCAGCTGAGCTACCAGGGAAGCCTGATAATGATGGGTAGGTTCATCAATTCGTAACAAATGTACCATCCTGGAAGTTGATAGTCGAAGAGACTTGGGTAGGAGTGGGCAGAGGTGTATGTAAACTCTCCACTTTCTTTTCAATTTTTCTGTGAACCTAAAACTGCTCTTAAAAAAGTAAGCAAGCAAAACTAATCGTGTTTAAACAAGAAAACAAAAAAAGTTGCCTAGGAAAGGGAGAGGAAATGAGTGTGAGCGTGGATGGGGAATAAAAAACAGTAATAAAGGAGAGGGATCTTGCATTGGACCTGTGACAATGAACTATCATGAAATGAACGTTTAACTCAATGGTCACCTTCAACCCAAGAGAAAGAAAATGAGGTTGATGTATCTGCACCTGCTCTGTAGTCACAAATATATCAGATACAACACCAGGTTATTAATTATATTTTGCCCCAGTATATACTCATTCTCATTCACTTGTTCACCACATTTTGAACATATCTCCTTATGACGAAGAAGTAACCTCATAAGATAAGCTGAAAGCTAGACTCTGAATGCAATTTTTCTACATCACATTCCCCATAGAGGGAATCTGTTTTATACTTCCCCACATCTTAGCATCTCTTTTTTTTTTTTAACACTAAAAGAAAGTTTTCTCTGCGTGAACGCACTGGACTTGGAAGTGTAAGGAGGAATGTGCCTTTCCTGCCTTCATTTCCTGACTCTTGCTGCCGGCTGGCGGCCTTACCGCGCAATAACTAATATTTTTTGCCTTTCCACCTGTCACCTGGAAGGAACAGCGGAGCACAGTTGTTGGACTCAGCTGCAGGTGGATGGTTCTTTTTTTTTTAATTGCCTCGCCGCGCAGCTTAAGGGATTTCATCAATAGCTCCCTGACCAGGGATTTAATCTTGCCCTCCGCAGTGACAGCGATGATTGTATCCCAGGGAATTCCTACGTCCAACTTTTCTGTTCTTTTAGGAAACGCATCCCCGTGAACTTGCCAGCCTAGAGGACTCGACTCACAGTAAGTCAGCACCACCGCTTCAAGGGTCCAAGGGGACGATCTCGGAGACGACCAAGATCACGCGGGCCTTTCTGATCCGAGGACTCGCCCAGTTCTCCCTTGCGCCCCCAGGAGGCACAACCCGGTGGTTGGGGACTGCGCATGCGCGGTTTGACGGACATTGCGCCGTCAACGCTTCCGGTGGCCTTGGGTCTCCCGCTACAGCATGAAGATGGGGGAGGACGTCAGAGGAGCGCACAGCGAAGGGCCACAGAAACTAGTCCTCTGCGTTCTCTGCGGCCTGCCCGCGGCAGGAAAGTCAACTTTCTCGCGCGCCCTCAGATACCGGCTACAGCAGGAACTTGGCTGGGCGGTGGGCGTCGTCGCCTATGATGACGTCATGCCGGAAGCGGTCCTTGAGAAGGCAAGCGCACGCCCATTGGTCAATACGGAGGGGGCGGGGCCTTGGGCGGGACCTAGGCCGGAGTTCCTAGGCCAGTTGCTCAGTCGTGTCCGACTCTTTGTGACTCCTTGGACTACAGCACGCCAGGCCTCCCTGCCCATCACCAGCTCCCGGAGTTTACTCAGGCTCACGTCCATTGAGTCGGTGATGCCATCCAACCATCTCATCCTCTGTCGTCCCCTTCTCCCGCCTTCAACAACCAAGGGAAATTTATTATTGGAGGAGACCCTGATGCTGGGAAAGATTGAGGGCAGGAGAAGAAGAGGACGACAGAGGATTAGATGGTTGGATGGCACCATAGGTGTACTGGATAATGCGTGGTGTGGGAGAAGGATCCCTGATGGAGGAGAGACGGGGGTTCGAGGAAAGTGAGCTGGTTTGCACAGAATAAGTTGACTATGAATATGACAGGTACAAACAGCCACCAGTATAGGGTTAGATTCTGAAGTTAGCGTGCAAGGTGGAAATCTCCCATTGTCAGATACCCTCCTGAAAATCCTTTGGGAAGGTTGTTCTGTAAAGAGGGACAGGCGCTCTCAAAAATTCCAACACAGCCAATTTAACAATCAGCCAGGAAAATCCAGGTTTTATGGGGCTTTAAGTTATGCAGTTTGAGGGAAACCCTTTTAAAGAAGAAGAATACAAAATTACAAGTAACAAGGTACTTACTAGGGTGCCTCCTGTGAAAGTCTAGTCTGTACAAATGAAGAATTCTGCCTCTGAAGCTGGATCTTCATTTGTAATCGGTATAAACCTGCCACCGCCAGAATAGGAAAAGATGTTGGTTTCTTAGTTACCAGATGAAGTAAGAGGCTTGTGTTTGGGTACCAAGTACATACTCAGCGTTTAGCCCTCAGATCACCCTCAGCACGATGAGATGCATCCCTTTGAGAAGCATGTTAAAACAGACTTTTGGGGGAACAGTAGATTGACGGCACTCATCTCATGCTAACTCTAGAGAAAGTGACATATTCTGAAAGTTTTAAGTAGTTTCGCTGTTTAGTGCTGAATGTAGATGAGTTTGCATAAATAAAATGCAAATATGGTGTGATTTCAGTCTGTGAGTATATTTGCAAAAATACAGTACATTTGGCATGTGAAAAATTTTGGACTTCACCAGCAAAGTTATATATTTCCCCATTCTTGGTTAATCGTGAGGTAAATATGGTATCAGTCCCGTAGTAGCAGTGGATTTACTTAGGTGATAGTATTTCACCACTCTGGAGGAAGCTGGAACTTGTCAATAGAGATTGTATTTGCTGTGGTTTTTCCCTCCATTTTCTTATTGTACTTTTTCCACTCTCCCCCTACAAAGGCCCTGGGGCTCATCTTGTTACCATGATTAGAATATCTCATATTTTAGGAAGTGATCTGTGTTGCTATTTTCTTTTCAGTGGATTTCACTGATATATTGCTGCTGCTAAGTCGCTTCAGTCTTGTCCAACTCTGTGTGACCCGAGACGACAGCCCACCAGGCTCCCCCATCCCTGGGATTCTCCAGGCAAGAACACTGGAATGAGTTGCCATTTCCTTNAGGAAGTGATCTGTGTTGCTATTTTCTTTTCAGTGGATTTCACTGATATATTGCTGCTGCTAAGTCGCTTCAGTCTTGTCCAACTCTGTGTGACCCGAGACGACAGCCCACCAGGCTCCCCCATCCCTGGGATTCTCCAGGCAAGAACACTGGAATGAGTTGCCATTTCCTTCTCCAATATTTATTGGGGTGGCCAAAAAATTCATTTGGGTTTTTCTGTAAGAGGGCACAGAAAAATCCGAACGAACTTTTTGGCCAACCCAATGTTAGTTTTTTGTGCTATAATCTCAGTGATGTGATGGAGCATTGACAGACAGGAGAGGGTTCCTCATCTCCTGTCCTTGTGTTTTTCCTCTAGCCTTGACCTCACTACTGAGTCAGTGCTCTCCAGAGCCCTTGAGCAGCAGCAATTACTTGTGTTTCCAAGCTATTTATTCTTTTCTCCTCAATCTGCTTACTCTATCTTTCCCTATCCCATTCCATTTCTATTGTTAGCCTGAGGTCCTTTCATCTGGACCCAGAGACTTTTCAGCTGATCCTCTTTCTGTCTGCAAATTTCTTATTTCAAGGGCACATGGGCATTGCTATATCTTAGCCAGACTGTTTTTATTTTGGCAGGATATTTATTTTGTTCCTTCTTTCTCCTGGATGGTAACAGCTTTTCATTCTTTCATTTACTCACTTACTCAGTCATTTCATAAACATTTCTGGAGCATGTTAGGTGTCAGACCCTCTGCTAAAGACTAGGTATACAGCAGACTATTGATCTAGCAGGGACATGGAGTTGCTTAAACAGTGTAAACCCTCTTAGAGTGGAGATTCAGTGTATACAGGTGTCATGGTAGGTGAAGGAGGGTCCGCATGCCTTCTGCATGGTTGAGTCTGAAAGGAGTTCACAAAGAGCTAATATCGCTGACTAGTTTTTCAGCAGAGGGAATAGCATATATGAAGACATGAGTATGAGAAAGCAAGCTGTGACTAGAGACCTCCAAATGGTTCAGAAATTATCATATGGACCAGGGGGGTGTTGAAGCGTGACCACACTACTGGCCAAAGCCTAATATAATTCTCATTTTTCTGGTATTTTGCAGCCATCCCAGTGGAAACTGCTTCGCCAGGAACTGTTGAAGTACCTTGAACACTTCTTGCTGGCTGTCATTAACGGGTATCAGATGTCTACCCCACCCAGCAGGACTGAAGCCATGTGGAAGGATTTTATAACCTGCTTGAAGGATCAAGATCTGATATCTTCTGCAGCTGTTGAGGCCCAGTCTCTCTACCCCTTAACGAAGACTGCTGTGTCTAGACCTCTGCTTTTGATTTTAGATGACAACTTTTATTATCAAAGTATGAGATATGAAGTCTATCAGCTGGCTCGGAAATGTAATTAACACATTTTTTTTTTCCTCACACACAAGGATATTTATTCACATATCAAATTTACTAGTGCTGGGACTTCCCTAGTGGTCCAGTGATTAAGACTTCACTTTCCAATGCAAAGGCTGAGGGTTTCATCACTGGTCAGGGAGCTGATATCCCACTTGCCTTGTGGCCAATATACCAAAACATAAAGCAGAAGCAACACTGTCATAAGTTCAGTAAAGACTTTAGTTGATGTGGAGTGGGAGGTGGGGGGGGGGGTCAAGATTGGGAACTCATGTACACCTGAGATGAAAAAGTAAAAATTAAAAAAAAAAAAGACTTTAAAAATGGTCTGNTATACCAAAACATAAAGCAGAAGCAACACTGTCATAAGTTCAGTAAAGACTTTAGTTGATGTGGAGTGGGAGGTGGGGGGGGGGGTCAAGATTGGGAACTCATGTACACCTGAGATGAAAAAGTAAAAATTAAAAAAAAAAAAGACTTTAAAAATGGTCTGCATAAAAAAGAAAACACCAACAGCACTGTTTTTAGTGAGAACTTAAGTGGATTAGGAGGTTTATATGGATTTACTTCATTTGCAAAGCTACCCCTTCAGTACTGTGAATGGTCTTTCCTTCTGCAGATGGGATAACTTATGTAAATACATTTAGTTCACATTTTGAAAAAATACTACCTGAGTAATTTTGTGGTTTTTGAATTGTTTTCAGATTCATTAGGCTTTTGCCAGCTCTTTTTAGACTGTGCTCTCGAGACCTGTCTACAGAGGAATGCCCAGAGACCACGACCACTGCCTGCCGAGACCATCCACCAGATGGGAAACAAAATAGAAAAACCTAACCCTGAGAAAAATGCTTGGGAACACCACAGCCTCGCAATTCAGAGTCCACCATGTGCTTCAGAGGCCAGGTAGCCCACTCAAAGGTGTCTTTTCACCAGGTGTCTCGCTGAGCCAGGCCCTAGGCTGCATACTTCTGTATCCATTTGATTGCTCTTCACACAAGCCTTGGAAAGAGATTATTTCTTCCCCTTTGTGTAGAAGAGAAAACCCAGTGAGGAAGTTTAGCTTGCCCAGAGTCACTGAAGTCAGTTACACCTGAGAGGTGAATCCCGGTTTGTTTGCAAATATGTCCTCTTGTTAAAGTTATACAGTTTCCCAGGGATCAGGGCAGGGAGTTCAGAGTAGGGTACCTCTCTGATACTCTTGCTGAAGTAGCGTAGTCTAGATTGCCCAGCAGTTTTCTTTCCTTGTCAGTTTTTAAAAAAACTTTTTATTTATTTTTTTTGGCTGCATCATGAGTCTTGTGGGATCTAAGTTCCATGAGCAGGGATCGAACCCACATCCTCTTCACTGGGAGCGCAAAGTCTGAACCACTGGACCACCAGGGAAGTCCCCCCTGTAGTTTTCTTATGCAAAGAAAAGGAATGGAACTGAATCGTGGTTGTGCCTTAAATCTCACTCCATTACACTGCTCGTGTAGGCGTGAGGCTTGTGGCTATGCTGTCTAATGCATCTGATTACTGAAATAGGTCTTGAGAGTTCTAGAGTTATAGTTTACAACATTTCTGGTAGAAATTTCACCGGTGATGGGACTGTTCTGTATTTGTCTTGCCCGGTATGGTAGCTGCTGCTGCTGCTGCTAAGTCACTTCAGTAGCTGCTAGCCACGTGCAACTGACCGTCAAGCACTAGACGTAAAACCAGTGCAACTTATGACCTGAAGTTTGTTTATTTATTTGGCTGCCCCGGGTCATCTTTGCTGCATGTGGGCTCACTCTCTAGTTGCAGACAGTAGGGCTGCTCTCTAGTCACTGCACGTGGGATTCTCCTTGTGGTGGGTTCTCTTGTTGGGGACCACAGGCTCTAGAGCACAGCCTAAGTAGTTGTGGCCCATGGGCTTAGTTGCTCTGAGGCATGTGGGATCTTCCTAGACCAGGGATCCAACCCATGTGTCCTGTATTGGCAGGTAGATTCTTAAACACTGGACCACCAGGGAAATCCCATGACCTGAATTTTAAATGTTATTTTGATCACTTTAAACTTAACTGGCTGCATGTGGCCTGTGGGTGCTGCAGGAACAACACAACTCTAGAGGTATGTCCTCCACGGTCCCTTAGTTCCCGCCTCACTGTTGTCCATATGCGATCAACAATATTTAAAAGGCTAATGTTTTAAACTCTGTATTCACTTCCAATTATATAAACCTTTTTCTTAAACTCAGTCTTCAAAATATTTAGTTCCCAAGATACAGTTTCCATGCATTCTGTAATACTCTAACATTCTAAAAACATTCAAAATTGGATTTAAGTATTGTTCATAGGGTTAAAGAAATAAGCTACGGCTGAGATTTCTAATTTTAACTTCCCATAATATCTTGAAACTTTGAGCAGGCGAACACATAGCTGATTGATGGCTTGTGTTTCTGGAATACTGAAAATGTTTTCCTTCGGAAATGAATGGCTCGTCAAGATATTGAGATATCTATCCCATGAGAGCAACCCAAAGTTATCATCACTGCTTTGGGGGCTAGTTCTTACTAGAAGTGGGAAGGAGTGTGAGCTTTGCCAGTGCCAAGGCCAACCCTGAGCAGAATCTGCAGGTTTGTCTTGAGTCTTAAGAACATGGTCCAGGGACTTCCCTGATGGTTCAATGCCTAAGCTTCTGTACTCCCAAAGCAGGGGACCCAGATTCAACTCCTGGTCCAGGAACTAGATCCCACATGCCACAGCTAAAAAGATTCCACATTCCACAGCTAAGACCCTGTGCATCCAAATAAATAAATATATAATTTAAAAAAGAAAAAACCTAAACAAGGGAGAAAAAAAAAAAAACCAACCCATGGTCTAAAATAGTCCCAGCAGAGCTGTGACGGGGTTGTCTAAAATCTGGTGGCCTTCTATTGGAAGTTGAAAGATGATATGACAAATATGCCTTTCCCAGGCTTCTGTGAAATACTACAGCTACTAACTGGCGGTTCAGCACTAAAGAATCTGCCTGCAGTGCAAGGATTGCAGGTCTCATCCCTGAGTTGGGAAGATCCTCTGGAGGAGGAACTGGCAGCTGACTCTAGGATTCTTGCCTGGAAAATACCATGGATAGAGGACCCCTGGTGGGTTACAGTCCATAGAGTCACAAAGAGTTGGACATGACAACTGAGCTCACATACACAGACACACACACACATACACAAATGAGTAGAGGTCAGGAAATAAAGACTAAGCATGCTTCTCTGGGGAATATAAAGTTGTAGGTGCCTAAAGTTCAGCACTTAATGAGAGAAAAGAGAGTGCCTTTTCAAAGCTTATTAATAGGGGTCTTGGGAAATTAGTATTTTTTACAGGAGGGATTTTGGTGGGGGTTTCTTGAAGTTCTACATTTGAATTTTGCAAGTAGAAGGTAGCTTCCAAATCACTTTGCTTTTCCCCTTCTGTTTAGGATTTTGGATATACCACTTTTATTCCTCTAGAATTCTACTTAGTGCTCAAAAATACAAGTTCTTTTAAAAACAGGTGTTTGATATAAGAATTTATTTAATCCTACCTCCTCTTACAGGCTGAAGCTGACTGATTTATTGATTACTGCTTTGGAAAATCCAATAAAATACGTGGAGGAGAATTTGGAACAAAAAGTAAGTCTTCCAGTTGAGATTTAGCACAAATGAGAAGGAACTTTCTCTCGGAAGAAGGATCTTCTGTAGGAAGAGCCTTTGGAGCTGAGTGTGAAGTATGAGTAACATGTGGAAGATGATTTCTGTCCCTGCCCCAGTGTCTCACCAGCATCCAGCCCCTGACACCTGGCTGCAGCAGTGCTCTGGAGGCAGCCTGTGCTGCTTGCTCAAAGGCAGCTGTTAAATTTTCAGAAATGTTGGAGCCTGCTGATGTTACATTGGTAGCTTGAAGTGGGCACGGATGGGAATATTTACACCATTGCTGTTGTCGTTCAATCACTCAGTTGTGTCTGACTCTTTGCGACCCCAGGGACTGCAGCACACCAGGCTGCCCTGTCCTTCACCATCTCCCAGAGCTTGCTCAGTCTCATGTCCTTTGAGTCAGTGATGCCATCCAGCCATCTCATCCTCTTCTCCTTCTGCCTCCTTCTCCTTCTGTCATCCCCTTCTTCTGCCTTCAGTCTTTTCCAGCATCAGGGTCTTTTCCAATGAGTCACCTCCTCACATCAGGTAACCAAAGTATTGGAGCTCCCGCTTCAGCATCAGTCCTTCCAATGAATATTCAGGACTGATTTCCTTTAGGATTGACTAGTTTGATCTCCTTGCAGTCCAAAGGACTCTCAAGAGTCTTATCCAGCACCATAATTCAAAACCATCAATCCTTCGGTGCTTAGCCTTCTTTATGGTCCAACTCTCATATCTATACATGACTACTGGAAAAACCATAGCTTTGACTAAATGAACCTTTGTTGGAAAAGTAATGTCTATGTTTTTTAATATGCTGTCTAGGTTTGTCATAGCTTTTCTTCCAAGGAGCAAGTGTCTTTTAATTTCATGGCAGCAGTTACCATCTGCAGTCATTTTGGAGCCCAAGAAAATAAGGTCTGTCACTGTTTCCATTGTTTCCCCATCTATTTGCCATGAAGTAATTGGGACCAGATGGCATGATCTTAATGTCTTGAATTGAGTTCTAAGCCAGCTATTTCACTCTCCTCTCTCACCTTCATCAAGAGGCTTCTTAGCTCCTCTTCACTTTTTGCCATAAGGGTGGTGTCATCTGCATATCTGAGGTTATTGATATTTCTCCCTGAAATCTTGATTCCAGCTAGTACTTCATCTAGCCCAGCATTTCACTAGATGTACTCTGCATATAAGTTAAATAAGCAAGGTGACAATATAGAGCCTTGATGTACTCCTTTCCCAACTTGGAACCAGTCTATTGTTCCATTTCCAGTTCTAACTGTTGCTTCTTGACCTGCATAGATTTCATAGGAGGCAGGTCAGGTGGTCTGGTATTCCCACCTCTTGAAGAATTTTCCACGGTTTGTTGTGATCAACGCAGTCAAAGGCTTTATCATAGTCAATAAAGCAGAAATAGATGTTTTTCTGGAATTCTCTTGCTTTTTCTATGATCCAGTGGATGTTGGCAATTTGATCCCTGGTTCCTCTGCCTTTTCTAAATCCATCTTGAACATCTGGGAGTTCTTAGTTTACATGCTGTTGAAGCCTAGCTTAGAGAATTTTTAGCTTTACTTTGCCAGCATGTGAAATGAGTGCAACTGTGTGGTGGTTTGAACATTCTTTGGCACTGCCCTTGGGGATTCAAATGAAAACTGACCTTTTCCAGTCCTGTGACCACTGCTGAGTTTTCCAAATTTGTTGGCATATTGAGTGTACCACTTCAACAGCATCATCTTTTAGGATTTGAAATAGGTCATCTGGAATTCCACCACTTCCACTAGTTTGCTTGTTGATGCTTCCTAAGGCCCACTTGACTCCTCACTCCAAGATGTCTGGCTTTAGGTGAGTGATCACACCATCGTGGTTATCTGAGTCATTAAGATCTTTTTTGTATAGTTCTTCTGTCTATTCTTGCCACCTCTTCTTAATATCTTCTGCTTTCGTTAGGTCCATACCTTTCCTGTCCTTTATTGTTCCCATCTTTGCATGGTATGTTTCCTTGGTATCTCTAATTTTCTTTAATAGAGAATCTTTCCCATTCTAAATAGACAAACACTATAGAGGGGTTTGTTTCTGTCTTTGAGAGCCTATTCTTAGACATTAACCAGCATACTGCCTACATGCAACCCAGTTTACAACTTGATGTATTTCATTTAGACCCACTCCTAGAGAAGAAAGGGGGCTTCCTTGGTGGCTCAGATGGCAAAGAATCTGCCTGCAATGCAGGAGACCTGGATTCGATCCCTGGGTTGGAAGATCCCCTGGAGAATACCCACTCCAGTATTCTTGGCTGGGCAATACCATGGACAGAGGAGCCGGGCGAGCTACAGTCCATGGGGTCACAAAGAGTCAAACACAACTGAGCGAACAGCACTTTCACTAAAGAAGACGACCTGGAAGAGAAAAGCTACTTTTTCTTTTCTTTCAGCCTCTTCACCTATATATCACCTACACTTTAGCCATTTCTTTTATGCAACTAGGGAACTGTCCCAATAACAATGTCTTATTACCTAGGAAACAGACAGACTTATCTGTTCAACTAACATTCTTCATCAAGCTGATCAGACCCTCCGAAGAATTGTCTCTCAGACAATGAAGGAAGCCAAAGGTATGCTGATTAGTTAAGATTCTGTTCAACTGAGACTATTCTCTCCTGCTACTCTTGTTCCCTGGACACGAGTACTTTATGTACTTTCATTTGTGACGTTTACATCATGTTTTCAGTTTAAATGTGCAACTTGGTTGTGTTAAACTTCTACCCCTGGAATCAGGCTTTCATCCATCCAGTAGGTATTTATCGAGTGGCTACTCTGTACTGGGCTTTATTCTAGATATTGGAACATTTGGAGGGAACAGAATGTCATAGTGAGGAGACACACACACAAAAAGAAATATATGAATATATGCCAGCCCTCTGAAGAAAAATAAAGTAGGGCAAGACAGTGTAGTGATGGGAGGATATATTTTTAAAAGAGCAATCAGGAAGACTTCTCAGAGGAAATGGGATTTAAGCAAAGATGCGAATGAAGGGAAATAGCAAGCCATACTGATGCCTGGAGGATCATTCCAAGTAGTGCTGAAAGCTACTTTACCTGTACCAGGTAAAGCTGGTATATTCTAGAACACAAAAGAAGCCACTGAGTCTAGAGTGAAGTAAGGGATGGGGAGAAGTAGTCAGGGCCAGCTGGAAAATCGGCATGGCGTCTGAACAAGCTCAGAGCACTGTCAGTCTTAACTTAGATGAAACATGTGGTAATTAGTTTTGGAAAATTATTCCTTTAGGTTTTAAATATTGAACTCTTTACTATCACCCTTGATTTAAAAAAAAACAACAGGAGCTTAATATGTCTTAAACTCCTTTTATATGCCAAGACCCTTATATATTATTTCTAGTCTTCAGAATCCTATCAGGGAAGTGTAGTTTTACAAATGGGGAAATAGAGGGTCTGAGAGGATAAGAATACCTGCTCAAGGCTACACTGAACAGTGGCTATATACTTGGGCAGCTTGGGGCTCAGAGTTAAGTCTGATTCTAGTCTATGCTTTCTGTTCTGCTCCCACACATCACCAATATTTATTATTAATAACTTTAGAAACACTTAGGACATTGGAAAAAGAAACAGTATACTAACCATATTGTTTTTCAAACTTTTTTTAACCTTGATCCATAACTCGATTTTAATATTGTAACCTAGTGTGTATAGCCCCTTACATGAACACACTCCTGCACAGAAACAAGTTTCACAAAGCGCTCCCATGTTTAATGAACTCTGCTGCTGCTAAGTCGCTTCAGTCGTGTCCAACTCTGTGCGACCCCATAGACAGCAGCCCACCAGGCTCCCCCGTCCCTGGGATTCTCCAGGTAAGAACACTGGAGTGGGTTGCCATTTCCTTCTCCAATGCATGAAGTGAAAAGTGAAAGAGAAGTCGCTCAGTCGTGTCCGACTCTTAGCAACCCCATGGACTGCAGCCCACCAGGCTCCTCTGCCCATGGGATTTTCCAAGCAAGAGTACTGGAGTGGGATGCCGTTGCCTTCTACTTAATGAACTCTACTGTGGTCTATTTAATTGCATCTTAGAAAAACACTGGTTGCAACATGCAACCCAGGTATGGGTTATAATACAAAGTTTGGAGAAGAGCTGGAACAAAAATGGTCTCATGTCAGAAAGAAAACAAGAATAGTTGTCACAGAAGTTTTCAGCCATTTGCCTTTGTTTGTAAAATGAATTAGGACCATGACATCACTTCATGGCAGACAGAAGGAGAAAAAGTGGAAGCAGTGACGGATTTTATTTTCTTGGGCTCCAAAACCACTGAAGATGGTGACTGCAGCCATGAAATTAAAAGACGATCCTTGGAAGGAAAGCTATGACAAACTTAGACAATATATTAAAAAGCAGAGATATCACTTTGCTGACAAAGGTCCATATAGTCAAAACTATAGTTTTTCCAGTAGTCATGTATGGATATGATACTGCTGCTACTGCTAAGTCACTTCAGTTGTGTCCGACTCTGTGCGACCCCATAGACGGCAGCCCACCAGGCTCCTCCGTCCCTGGGACTCTCCAGGCAAGAATACTGGAGTGGGTTGCCATTTCCTTCTCCAGTGCATGAAAGTGAAAAGTGAAAGTGAAGTTACTCAGTCATGTCCGACCCTCAGTGACCCCCACGGACTTCAGCCTTCCAGGCTCCTCTGTCCATGGGATTTTCCAGGATGGATATGATAGTTGGACCATAAAGATGGCTGAGTGCCAAAGAACTGATGCTTTTGAATTGTGGTGCTAGAGAAGACTCTTGAGAGTCCCTTGGACTGCAAGAAGATCCAGCCAGTCCATCCTAAAGGAAATCAATCCTGACTATTCATTGGAAGGACTGACGCTAAAGCTGAAACTCCAATCCTTTGGCCACCTGATGCAAAGAACTGACTCCTTGGAAAAGACCCTGATGCTGAGAAAGACTGAAGGCAGGAGAAGGGGATGACAGAGAATGAGATGGTTAGATGGCATCACCGACTCAATGGACATGAGTTTGAGCAAGCTCCAGGAGATACTGAAGGACAGGGAAGCCCGGCATGCTACATTTCATGGGGTGGCAAAGAATTGGACATGACCTGGCAACTAAACAACAACATAAAATCAAGNAGGCAGGAGAAGGGGATGACAGAGAATGAGATGGTTAGATGGCATCACCGACTCAATGGACATGAGTTTGAGCAAGCTCCAGGAGATACTGAAGGACAGGGAAGCCCGGCATGCTACATTTCATGGGGTGGCAAAGAATTGGACATGACCTGGCAACTAAACAACAACATAAAATCAAGGGACACTAGAGTTATACCCAAATTACTCTCAACTCTCTTCCTATCCAATAAAATGTTCTTTTTTTTCTTTCCCCTTCTTGGTGAAGGAGATGGCACTAGCTTCTGGAACTCTGCTTAAATAAAATTAAATAATTAGGTTCTCTTTCCATCAAGAAATAAAAGGACAATCCACAAAATGGGAGAAAATATTGCAAGTCACATCTCATAAGGGACTTATACTCAAAATATATAAAGGACTCTCACAACTCAATAATAAAGACAAATAACCCTATTTTTTAAATGGGCAAAGAATCTGAGTAGAAATTTCTTTAGGGAAAATATACAAATGGCCAGTAACTGCATGGAAACACACCTGGCATTATTAGTTATTAAGGAAATACAGATAAAAACCACAGTTAGATACCACTGCACACTCACTAGGCCAGCTAGAATCTAAAAGTCCAAGTTTTAGTGAGAATATGGAGAACTCAGAATCCATGGATGCCACTGGCAGCGATGTAAAATGGTGCAGCTGCTTTGGAAAATAGCCTAGCAGCTCCTCAAGATTAAATGTAGTTAACATGGGACCTAGAAATGAAAACATATTCATATAAAAATCCATACACAAGTGCTTAAAGCATCATTATTACTGACAGCCAAAAGGTAGAAGTAACCCAAACGTCCATCAGCTGACAAACATATGGATATGTCCATCTACCCATAAAATGGATTATTCAACCACAAAAAGCAAGAAAATACTACAACATGGATGATCCTTGAAAACATTATGTAAAGTGCTAGAAGCCAGTCACAAAGGGTCACATAGTATGAGTCCAGTCATGTGAAATGTCCAGCATGGGGAAATCTGGAAACACAAGGTAGATTACTGGTTGCTTAGGGATTGAGGGCAGAGAGAGGGGGGATGGGGCAGGAGGGCATGTTAGCTATCACAGAT
>SJYA01002945.1:0-64684 GCA_006410615.1 Neotragus moschatus | reverse complement strand
GGGGTTGGGAGGATGGGGCAGGAGGGTGATATTAGCTATCACAGATGGTAAAAATGTTTTTTAAAGATTAACTGTGATCATTGCTGCTTATATATGTGAATATACTAAAACTACTGAATTGTAGTTTAAATGGTAAGCTGTAATGTTACTTTTACCTCCATAAAGCTGTTCAACAACAACAACAAAAATCAGTTCTCAGTCACACCACCCACATGGCTCGTGCCTGCTGGACTGAAGGGCAGACATAGAACATTTCCATCATTGTAGGAAACTCTATTGGACAGCTATTCTAGGCATATGAGCTTCAAACCCAACTGTCATTTTCTAGCTCTGCTCTTTGGCCTTCCTACCTGTTAATCCAGTAAGATTGTAAGTCAACTTGATTTGGCAACAAAAAGCCTTTTCTGCTCACAAATTTCACAGCAAGTTGTTTAAATGATTTGCTTGTGTTGCATTAAGCTGACATTTGTCTACACGTATATTATACCAGCTCAATTATTATTTGTACAAGGATCTGATTAGCTTGTCTGAAGTAATCAAATTAATTTCCTAGTGTCATCAGTCCAGCTAAACTTAATCTACCCAAATAATTTTGAGTATCTTTATTTTAGACAAACAGATGCTTCCGTACAACTTGAAGCTTTTGGCAGAAGAACTTAACAAACTCAAAGCAGAGTTTTTGGAAGACCTAAGACAAGGAAACAAAAAATACCTGTGCTTTCAACAAACCATTGACTTATCAGATGTTATTTCATTTTTCCATTATGAGAAAGATAACATTGTAAGCAAGTATTTTTCAAAGCAGCATTAAAACTTCTGAATCTCCAGTCAAATATCTACTTTGGTTATGATTTTGGAAACTAATTAAAACAATTATGTATTACTGGGTGTATTCTAGTCTAATAATGTTAATTGCCTAATGCAGAGTTCCAAAGAATACCAAGGAGAGATAAGAAAACCTTGCTCAGCCATCAATGCAAAAAAATAGAGGAAAATAACAGAATGGGAAAGACTAGAGATCACTTCAAGAAAATTAGAGATACCACGGGAACACTTCATGCAAAGATGGGCACAATAAAGGACAGAAATGGTATGGACCTAACAAAAGCAGAAGATATTAAGANTCAGTCCTGGGTATTCATTGGAAGGACTGATATTGAAGCTGAATCTCCAATACTTTGGCCACCTGATGTGAAGAGCTGACTCATTTGAAAAGACTCTGATGCTGGGAAAGATCGAGGGCAGGAGGAGAAGGGGACAACAGAGGATGAGATGGTTGGATGGCATCACCGAGTTGATGGACATGGGTTTGGGTGGACTCCGGGAGTCGGTGATGGACAGGGAGGCCTGGCGTTCTGCGGTTCATGGGGTCGCAAAGAGTTACATGACTGAGCGACTGAACTGAACTGAACTGAACTTAAAGACTTGCTTAAAAAAAAAAATCAGTCCATTCTTTGGATAAATTCTTAGAAAGGTACAGTCTCCCTAGACTGAACCAGGAAGAAATAAAAAATATGAACAGACCAATCACAAGCACTGAAATTCAAACCATGATTAAAAACCTCCCAGCAGACAAAAGTCCAGGACCTGATGGCTTCACAGGCAATTTTTATCAAGAGAAGAGTTAACATCTATGCTTCTGAAACTATTCCAAAAAGTCACAGAGGAACGAAAACTTCCCAACCCATTTTATGAGGCCACCATCACCCTGATACCAAAACCAGACAAAGATACCACGAAAAGAGAAAATTACAGGCCAATATCACCGATGAACATAGATGCAAAAATCTTCAACAAAATACTCGCAATCCATATCCAACAATACATTAAAAAGTTCATACACCATGATCAAGCGGTGAATCCCTGGGACTCATCCCAGGGATGCAAGGATTCTTCAGCATCTGCAAATCATTGTGATACATCATACCAACAAATTGAAGAATATAAACCATATGGTCATCTCAATAGTTACAGAAAAAGCTTTTGACAAAATTCAGCACCCATTTATGATAAAAACTCTCCAGAAAGTGGATATAGAGGGTACATTCCTCAACATGAGAAAGGCCTTATGACAAACCTATAGCTAGCATTATGCTCAGTGGAGAAAAGCATTCCCTCTAAGATCAGGAACAAGGCAAGAATGTCCCCTCTCATCAGTTTTCTTCAACATAATTTTGGAAGTCCTAGCTATAATAATCAGAGAAGAAAAAGAAGTAATGGGAATCCAAACTGGAAAGTGAGTTCAACCGTCACTGTTTTCATGTAGTGTGATTATGTACATCAGTTCAGTCAGTTCAGCCGCTCAGTCGTATCCAACTCTTTTCGACCCCATGAATCGCAGCACGCCAGGCCTCCCTGTCCATCACCAACTCCCGGAGTTCACTCAAACTCACATCCATTGAATCCATGATGCCATTCAGCCATCTCATCCTCTGTCATTCCCTTCTCCTCCTGCCCCCAATCCCTCCAGCATCAGTCTTTTCCAATAAGTCAACTTTTCGCATGAGGTGGCCAAAGTACTGGAGTTCAGCTTTAACATCATTCCTTCCAAAGAATACCCGGGACTGATCTCCTTTAGGATGGACTGGTTGGATCTCCTTGCAGTCCAAGGGACTCTCAAGAGTCTTCTCCAACACCACAGTTTAAAAGCGTCAATTCTTCAGTGCTCAGCTTTCTTCACAGTCCAACTCTCACATCCACACATGACCACTGGAAAAACCATAGCCTTGACTAGATAGACGGACCTTTGTTGGCAAAGTAATGTCTCTGCTTTTGAATATGCTATCTAGGTTGGTCATAACTTTTCTTCCAAGGAGTAGGTGTCTTTTAATTTCATGGCTGCAATCACCATCTGCAATGATTTTGGAGACCAAAAAAATAAAGTCTGACACTGTTTCCACTGATTCCCCATCTATTTCCCATGAAGTAATGGGACCAGATGCCATGATCTTAGTTTTCTGAATGTTGAACTTTAAGCCAAATTCTTCACTCTCCTCTTTCACTTTCATCAAGAGGCTCTTTAGTTCTTCACTTTCTGCCATAAGGGTGGTGTCATCTGCATATCTGAGGTGATTGATATTTCTCCTGGCAATCTTGATTCCAGCTTGTGCTTCTTCCAGCCNCCTTTGTTGGCAAAGTAATGTCTCTGCTTTTGAATATGCTATCTAGGTTGGTCATAACTTTTCTTCCAAGGAGTAGGTGTCTTTTAATTTCATGGCTGCAATCACCATCTGCAATGATTTTGGAGACCAAAAAAATAAAGTCTGACACTGTTTCCACTGATTCCCCATCTATTTCCCATGAAGTAATGGGACCAGATGCCATGATCTTAGTTTTCTGAATGTTGAACTTTAAGCCAAATTCTTCACTCTCCTCTTTCACTTTCATCAAGAGGCTCTTTAGTTCTTCACTTTCTGCCATAAGGGTGGTGTCATCTGCATATCTGAGGTGATTGATATTTCTCCTGGCAATCTTGATTCCAGCTTGTGCTTCTTCCAGCCCAGCGTTTCTCATGATGTACTCTGCATAGAAGTCAAATAAGCAGGGTGACAATATACAGCCTTGACGTACTCCTTTTCCTATTTGGAACCACTCTGTTGTTCCATGTCCAGTTCTAACTGTTGCTTCCTGACCTGCATACAGGTTTCTCAGGAGGCAGGTCAGGTGGTTCTGTACATAGAAGATCCTAAAGATGCTACCAGAAAACTACTAGAGCTCATCAATGAGTTTGGTAAAGTTGCAGTTTACAAAATTAACACATGAAATCTGATGCATTTCTACACACTAACAAACAACGAAAAGATCAGAAAGAAAAATTCAAGAAGCAATTCCATTTACCACTGCATCAAAAAGAATAACATATCTAGGAATAAACCTACCTAAGGAGACTGGTGGCGCAGATGGTAAAGCATCTGCCTACAATGCAAGAGACCCGAGTTTGATCCCAGGGTCAGGAAGATCCCCTGGAGAAGGAAATGGCAACCCACTCCAGTACTCTTACCTGGAAAATCCCATGGACAGAGGAGCACGGTAGGCTACAGTCCGTGGGGTCAAAGAGTCGGACACAACTGAGCAACTTCACTTCACTAAGGAGAAAAAAGACCTTTAGTTTGAAAACTATAAGATGCTGATGAAAGAAATCAAAGAGGACATGAACAGATGGAAAGATATACCATGTCTGTGGATTAGAAGAATGAATATTGTCAAAATATACTACTTAAGGCAATCTACAGATTCAGTGCAATCCCTGTCAAATTACCAATGCCATTTTTCACAGAACTAGAACAGAAAATCTCACTATTTGTGTGGAAAAACAAAAGACCCTGAATAGCCAAAGCAATCTTGGAGGGGGAGAAAAAGAAAACAGAGTTGGTGGAATCAGGCTCCCTGATGTCAGACTGTACAAAGCTAGTCATCAAAACAGTGTGGTACTGGCAGAAAAACAGAAACACAGATCAATGGAACAGGATAGAAAACTCAGAAATGAGCCCATGCAACTATAGTCAATCTAGGACAAAGGAGGC
Source organism: Neotragus moschatus (assembly GCA_006410615.1). Classification (NCBI taxonomy): domain Eukaryota; kingdom Metazoa; phylum Chordata; class Mammalia; order Artiodactyla; family Bovidae; genus Neotragus; species Neotragus moschatus. Next base: position 60,161 of record SJYA01002945.1, on the reverse strand, counting down.
AGGACTACACAGTGTTCGAAAAGACAGACTCTTCAACGAATGGTGCTGGGAAAACTGGACAGCCACATGTGAAAAAATGAAATTAGATCATTCCTTAACTCCACATACAAAAATAAGCTCAAAATGGATTAAAGACCCAAATGTGAGACTGGACACTATAAAACTCTTAAGAGGAAAACATAGGCAGAACACTCTCTGACATAAATCACTGCAACATCATTTTTGATCCATCTCCCAGAATAATGGAAATAAAAGCAAAAATAAACAAATGAGACCTACTTAAACTCAAAAACTTCTGCAAAGGAAATAAAATGAAAAGACAACCCACAGACTGGGAGAAAATACTTGCAAATTATGTGACTGATATGGGGTTAAGTTTCCAAAACTTAGAAACAGCTTGACACTTAATAGCATCAAAACAAACAACCCACTCAAAAAATAGGCAGATGACCTGAACAGACATTTATCCAAAGAGGACAGGCACATGAAAAGATGTTCAACATTGCTAGTTATTAGAGAAATGCAAATCGAAACTACAATGAGATACCACCTGACAGCAGCCAGGATGGCTGTCATCAAAAACTCCACAAACAAGAAATGATGGAGAGGGTGTGGAGAGAATTTGGTGAGAATATAAATTCTCACTGTTGGTGACAATGTAAATTGGTACAGCCACTATGGAGAATATGGAGGTTCCTTCAGTTCAGTTCAGTCGCGTCCGACTCTTTGTGACCCCATGAATCGCAGCACACCAGGCCTCCCTGTCCATCACCAACTCCCAGAGTTTCAAACTCACGTCCATCGAGTCAGTGATGCCATCCAGCCATCTCATCTTCAGTCGTCCCCTTCTCCTCCTTCCCCCAATCCCTCCCAGCATCAGAGTCTTTTCCAATGAGTCAACTCTTCACATGAGGTGGCCAAAGTACTGGAGTTTCAGCTTTAGCATCATTCCTTCCAAAGAAATCCCAGGACTCATCTCCTTCAGAATGGACTGCTTGGATCTCCTTGCAGNCGCCTTCCTCCAATCCCTCCCAGCATCAGAGTCTTTTCCAATGAGTCAACTCTTCACATGAGGTGGCCAAAGTACTGGAGTTTCAGCTTTAGCATCATTCCTTCCAAAGAAATCCCAGGACTCATCTCCTTCAGAATGGACTGCTTGGATCTCCTTGCAGCCCAGGAACTCTCAAGAGTCTTCTCCAATACCACAGTTCAAAAGCATCAACTCTTTGGCGCTCAGCTTTCTTCACAGATATGTGAAGAAACTCTCACATCCATACGACCACTGGAAAAACCATAGTCTTGACTAGACAGACCTTTGTTGGCAAAGTAATCTGTCTGCTTTTTAATATGCTATCTAGGTTGGTCATAACTTTCCTTCCAAGGAGTAAGCATCTCTTAATTTCATGGCTGCAATCACCATCTGCAGTGATTTTGGAGTCCCCAAAATAAAGTCTGACACTGTTTCCCCATCTATTTCCCATGAAGTGATGGGACTGGATGCCATGATCTTCGTTTTCTGAATGTTGAGCTTTAAGCCAATTTTTCCACTCTCCTCTTTCACTTTCATCAAGAGGCTCTTTAGTTCCTCTTCACTTTCTGCCATAAGGGTGGTGTCATCTGCATATCTGAGGTGATTGATATTTCTCCTGGCAATCTTGATTCCAACTTGTGCTTCTTCCAGCTGTCTGACAAGGAGTCAGACTCGACTGAGACTGAACTGAACATTCACTGCAGCACTGTTTATGATAGCCAAGACATGGAAGCGACCTAAATGTCCATCGACAGAAGAATGGACAAAGATATGGTACATGTATACAGTGGAATGTTCAGTTCAGTTCAGTCACTCAGTCATGTCCGACTCTGCGATCCCATGAATTCTTCGGCGCTCAGCTTTCTTTATAGTCCAACTTGAATGTTACTCAGCCATTAAGGATGAAATAAGGCCATTTGCAGCAACATCACCTAGAATGTTACACTGAGTGAAGTAAGAGAAGGAAATAAAATCAGTTCGTCATAACAGAAACGCCTTCAGTCAGTCAACTGTCAGATGTGACATTGTCAGCAAGCATTTAACAGGCTTCCTGTGTGTTGTTTTGGATCTGTCAGGAATTTTCTGTTCCTTATTAATTCCTGAATATTCAGGAATCAAGAGGAGAAGCAAGCCTCTCCTGGGGGCGGACGAGGAATCCAGGCATTTCCTTCATTAGTTTCCTTCTTGTGAAAGTGAACCATACGGTAAAAGTGATTATTTACAACCCTCTTTCTTTCATATGCATGACCTCATGGTTCCTTGATAACTTGTAAGTTTTGATTTTATCTCTGCTGAAAATAGCTATCTTGTAAGACAGTATAAATACCTACACACTGACACCTTTGCTCCATCAGAGCTTTGGTCCCCGTGTCTTGCTTTCTCTCTCTCTCCCCCTCTCTTTCAGGCTGATCCCCTGGAACGCAGAGGCTCTCTGAGTTCACTTTCCTGCCAGGGCTTCTAAGACCCTCTTGAGAAGGTGCTCTGCGCCTTCACCCCATCGAGAGGGCTCCGTGTCAGGGGCTTTACTGGCTTTCTGTGTCAACCAAGGAATATCAGCCTCTTTCTCTCTCCTTTACTTTCTTATTGGTCGACTCCGGATCACCAGGTTCCGGTCCATTAAGGACCCCAACATGACATGAATAATTGAGCACCAGAGGAAGCCTTCCACATACCTGTGCCACAACACTTTAAGGGGGTCACACCTTAAATAAAGAGGAATTAGGAAGGAGACAAAATGCTAACTATGTTACCATTTTTGTTTTTGGTAACTCATGTGACAGATCTTCTCATGGGTAAGGCATTCTACAAACCGAAACCAATGTAGCCATAAAACCTTTTCTTTAAAAAAAATTAACATTGACATACTGAAAAAGTTAAGAAAACTGGATCCTAGTTTTTAAAAAAGAAAAATCGAGATCCATTAGAAAGTGTGATTTTTTTTATTCATACATTACAAAAGCAAAGCTTCATTCACAATATGAACTACATACTAGATAAGAGTTATTTCAGCATTAAACTGCTCTCTGGAATCCCTAAACAATATAGTGTGTTCTGCAACCATACTCAAGTTTTATATTTTACATACAAAATACGTTCTTTACATCAAAGTACATATTAATGAAACCAAGTTCTAGAAATCATATATCCTCTAAGACTACTTAGTGAAAAGTCCTTAGCAGGGAATTTTTAAAAAATATTTCCATTTGATAAATATTTTTGTAGAACTTAAATGAGGTTTATCTCTGGACATTTTTTTTAGGTAATATTCCCTTTGTCAAACAGTTCTGCAGATGAATGGCAAACACATTTCTAAAATGAGACAGCACTGGAGAATATCCAATTTTTTCAAAGTAAAAGTCTAGCCTTCAGTTTCAAGAAGCTGTAGCTACATACTATATTAATAAAAATCTGAAATAAAATTATTCCGTGTTAATCTCATCACAGTTTCTTAAAAAAATATTAGTGGAGATAAATTATCTACCAACTTTTAAAATCTAAACTTATGTTCACTGAACAAAAATAAATTTAGTTTCAGAACGTTGCCTGTTATCAGCAAAGTATTATAAATAGTGCATATTAAACTTTTCTCAACTCATTTCTATAAAATATATGATTAAAAATAAAATGGGAGAAACATATTCAATACTTAATGGAAGATATCTTTCCAATACAGAATTCTCAAAAAATTTAAATAAAATCCTAAATATTTTAAAAAATACAATACTAAAAATGTTTCTAAGTTAGATTTGCTTTAAAAACATTAGTGCATTTAGAATTAACTGTAGCTTTCAAGCACTGATACCTTTGGAATACAACTATGCTCTTTAAGTCATAGGAATTTTAACATTATACATTCTAGTTTGTAATTATGAAAAAATTATCTTAACTAAAATGCTCTTTCAAAGCATCTTTAATTGTCAGGAAAAAAAAAAAAACATATTTGTCACTATTTGGCCCAAAATATACAGTTAATAAACTGGTTTAACCTAAGAGTTCTTCCTTTTTGTTTAATGAAAACTTCCATTTTCTATTTTGTGGTATTGCTTTTATATGAAGAAAAAAATAAATACAAAAGCATCCAAATGACAGCACCCTGTTTCTGACAGAATATACATACAAGGGTCAAGTTACACATTTGGAAAAGGCTGCTCTAAAACTGATCCGAGGAGCAAGAGCTCCAAGCAACAGAGCAGAAGAGACTGCAGACTTGAGATTCACAGGCCTCAGACTGACAAGGAGAGCTGTCTAGAGAAACTCCTCAGTGCTGCTCTTTGCACAGTGCAGTGGAGATTAGATTAAGCCACAAGAACTCATTTTAATGGCTTTGTAGTATTTGGAAGAGAGGGCAAAAGATCCATTAACTTGGCACTTGGGGGTTTTTGTGGACAGATATCACCAATATTTCCCTTTCACTTTAAGAGTAGAAGTCCTTTTTAGTTAATGCTTAATAATTCAAATGTTTGTTTTAAGAAGCCAATTAGTAACACTTTCAAGATTTGAACCAAATTAAAAACAAAATTTTGCAAAGTACACAGAAACCAACAGTTAGTAACAATATATTTTATTGTTTGACCAAGCTGTCCTCAGAGTAAGCTAGTTATTACACAATATAAAAACAACAGCCTCCTATTCAAAATTATTCTAGATTTATATAGCAAGCTTTATTTTTGTAAACAAATATGTTTAAATGCATTTTTATATCTATATCCTCTTCTACTAAGGCGACGATTCAGTTCACAGTTTTCATGTGGTTTTCTTGCCGTACATGAAAGACTGGTAAAACTGCAAGTAAGTGTTATAACTTGAATTCACAGAAAATATCTTCAATGGCCAATTCTGAAGAGGAGAATAGAATTCGTTGTGGACATATGTTCTCATTTTTGTAAATGTTACTTCACCAACACATTTTCCCATTTGTTTCTATATCTACCTTTTCTTGAAAATTATGGCCAATAAATGGATAGAAGGCAGGAAAAGCAAACTTCAGATTCTTTTTTTTTTTCTGGAAGGACTGGAAGGACCACATTTTTTAGGAATAAGATGGATGACTTCCACTGTACCTCTTTGGTCATCAAAGGAATGGAAGGAATAACAGATTCTCAGTTTGGTTGTAAAATGCATATATAACATTAGAATAAAAATTTAAATGAAAAATTCAAATTAAAAGGAAAAAAGTCATCTTCATAGATAACCCTCTGATATTTCTAGCGTTCTGGAGTACTTACTGGTAGTTTTTAAAATAAATTACAATAAAAAGAATACAATGGAAAACTGCTGTGTATAAACTAGAAACTGAATAAGCAGGTATTTTAAATATTAAACTCCATTTTCAATTTACAGTTTTAAAGTTTCATTTATTTTCAGAACTTTTACTTCATATATTTATAACTTTAATTTTAAAAAAATTAAATGTTTTACATTTGCCCTTATGGAAAAAAGAAAGATTTACTACACTGATACTGCTTTACTATTACCAGTTGAAATAGTTGAAATATTCAACTAAGCTATGTTAACTAATTTTTAATTAAGGGCAATTTCAAAGGCAATTCCTCTACGAAACATTGAAATAAGTTGGAATAGATTTTGAAAGAGAAAGTAATTTATTCTACCATTTTGAAATTATGGCAGAAATAACATCTAGCGGCAATTTAGATGTTGAAATACCAAGAGTATCCATCAGCCTTGACATTTTTATGGACTGTAAATGTGAGAAGTTTAAATAACCACTTGTAAGATTATGATTGCACTCAAATTCTCAAATGTCTATATGAAAGGAAAAAAAATTAAGATACCAATGTGTCCAACTCTTCTAAAACATAAATGACCCTGACGAGGCTTCTATGAAAAAAAGAAAACAGACATTTTGTTTCCACTGTCAAACTTATACTCTATATGTATAAAACTTTAAATTAGCAGACACCTTATTAGGGATGACACCACCCCACCCCTCCCCCGCAAGAAACAACAGTAAACTACAAAACACAAAAAGGCAAAGCAAGGAAAGCGGAGCGTGATTGTTTTCAGTGTTGGTTATGCTGCCCTCTTGCAAAATGACAGGCAAAATCATACTTGTTTTTACATTTGCACCCACATATGTTACACTGAAAAGGATTCTCATACCCATGACATCCCATGTGAATTGTGTAAAGGATATTGTCGGCAAAGTACATGTCACAGTGCTGGCAGTGGTGGAGCAGCTGCGGGTCCTGGACGGGCAGGGTGGGAGCTGGAGTGCTCGGCTGGCTGTTTCCCACGCTTGGAGTACTCGTGTGGGCACTTGGTTCACTGCTTGGCCCTGCCACCGGACTGTAGTTCCTTTGACCATGTGACGGCCGCGGCTCGGGGCTGGTGGGAGAGGAGCTCTGAGGAAGACTTGCCGACACAGCAGAAACTACTGCCTGGGCAGAGGGCTGCTGCATCATGAAGGGCTTCTCCTCGGCGCAGGGAACTACATCCGGGGACCCGGGGTTTTGGTTTTCAGGTGGCAAACTGGACAGCTGTCCAGCTAGAGTTGAGAGCTGGTTTAAAGGGTTGTCAACCATGAGTTCTTGGGGGTCTCTTGGCAGGCCTCCAGTTGGTGTGGTTTTCGCCATACTTTCATAGGAGTCAGTCTGGATGTTTGGGATTTCGTGGGTAAAATCATTAAGGTAGTCTGGCTTCTGAACCACCATGGAAGGCGGGCTTAAGTTGATGAGTGCTCTTCTGCTATAGTTCAGGTTGCTAGTTTTCTTCTGTAAAACCCCCCACATTTTCTTGCTGCTTAAGGAAGACCTAGTACCTTTAATTGGTACCATTTTATGCTTGCGCCTTCGATGATGGGACAGGTTGCTTCGGTCACTGCAGCGGAAGGAACACAATTCACATTTGTATGGTTTTTCTCCTGTATGGGAACGCATGTGGGCTTCCAGATGACGCTCATAGGCAGATGCAAATGGACACAAGTGACATCGATGAGGTTTTTCACCTGTTTAACAGGAAAAATGGCAGAGAAACTGCAGGAGTATCTCATTTATGAAAAGCTTCATATTCTGTCCATTCATAACTTAGAAACTGACAAAAAATAAAATGTTTTTCAGAAATACACACATGTACAAAAGATTATTAAAATCTGTTAAGGAAGCTGCATACAACGATCTTCACACTATACTGACTAGTGGAATATATTCCTTTCACAGAAGGGATGGCTAAGGTGACGTCTAAGGGTTAGCATTGTCGCCTGCAACTGTACAGAAACCTCCTCCCTAGTCTGCAATGGCAATGGACTTAGACAGGATAAAGATAAAAACATTTATCACTTCATTCTGCCTTCAGCACTAAACTGGCCGACAGAGAAGCTGACAGATATGGAGTTTAGATCATGAGGGAAGACAGCTAAGGAAGGGGAAGCTTACAGGGGGCCTTCCTTCCTGGTATGCTGTCATGCTATTGCTTTGTAAAACTGGATTCACTTCTCCATTTACTCAAACCTTACATCAACCTTCATTTTCAAACAATCCCAGCTATTTATATGACAGATCAACCTGCCCTCCTTGGCCCCTCTCCAGCCCCTTCTCTGTTACCTGTGTGAATTCTAATGTGTTCAATGAGCCGGGCGGTGCCTTTGCTGGCATAGTTGCAGTACCGACACTTGAGCTTTCCATCAAAGGTCCTTTCAAACCCGTCTACTAACATTCCTGAGTTTTCATCCAGGGAAACTTCAACAGATGGGTGATCAAGTCCATTTTGATCACCATCTGTTCCAGCTACAAACAAAGTATAGCAAAAGAAATTATGCATCTCAGCATCAACTCATTTTAGCAATTTAGTGTGAAGTGGTAGGAAATCTTTCATAAACTGACAGGTCACTTAGCATAAAAGTTAAATTCACAAAAATCACACAGCCTTTCTGAACTGACATTAATTCCATACAAAAGCAGCATTATATGAGGGGTTCTCAAATCACTAACACATATCAGTGCTCAACATGCTTTTGAGGAAGAGAACAGGGGATTACCTTTATCTGACAGGTAAGGAGAAAGAGGAGAGTAAACAGTCATGGCAATTACATGTTTAAGACTCTAGCCGCTTCTACAAATACAATGGGCCATCATGATCATCTCCCCAAATCCTAGTCTATTTAATCTAGAGTAATTCATGTTGAGTTTTATAGTTCTCTCAGCTTACATGTATGTTCTAGACCCTGGGTTGCATTTAGGATCTTAAAATTCTAATTAAGCACATAAAGGGAAACATTGTACCTGATATCTCTGGATGTTATAACTTGTAAGAATTTCAGTTAAGAGATGTTCGGCTGTTCAATTTTAATCAACTACTTTGTATAGGCAAACTGAAGGAACAAGTGCTCAGGTCTGGAAAACCAGCAGATGGTGGGGACTACAACCCTGCTCTCTCGGACCTGAGTCAAGGAACTGTACACCAGAGCATTAAGAGGGAGTGTCTATTCCTCCAGTTTCATGGGAAAAGCACTTCTACACTATCTTCAGGAGGCAGCCAGGGATGGACAGTACAGACAGTTTGAGCCCTCTGCTCTATGGCTTCCTCCATCCCTCACCAGGAGGAGAGAAGGGACTTTGTTGGTTAGTGCAAGTCCAAAATACAGTGGGTCCATTGCACTGAAGGGACAACAAGGCTCAGTGTCCCCCTTTCTCCTATTGCTTTTCTAAGGCAGTGACTTCCAAAATTTTACATGCTTACGGAATCACCTGAGGAGTGTATTAAAACACTTGCTGATTCGGTAGATCTGGAGTGGGCCCTGATGGTTTGCACTTCTCACCAGCTCCCAGGTGATGCCTGTCTCTGCTGTTGCTGGTCCCTGGATTACAAAGCCCTAGGCCATCTAGGTCAAAGGTTAGCATACTTTTCCCACAAGGGTCAGATAGCATATACTTCAGGCATTGTGGGCCACAGGATCTCTCACAGCTACTAGACTCTGCTGCTGTAACTCAAAAACAGCTATAGAAAACAGGTCAGCAAGCATGGCTATGTTTCAGTAAAACTATGGATGCTGAAGTTTGAATTTCGTGTTAGTTTTCATGTGTCATGACATTATTTTTCTTTTTCCCACCAACCATTTACAAATGTAGAAACCACTCTTAGCAACCACACCAGCAGTCCAGATGGGGCCCACAGGCTGCAGTTTGCTGCCTCCCAAGCGAGGGTCAGGAAGAGACCCCAGTCTTCATGTGGGAGCAAACCTGCCCATCTCTCTGTAGGGCAGGCAGGACAGGTTCAAGTACTCACTGCTTTCTCTCTGCTAGTTTCACCTCCTAGGTGAGCACACGTGGTGGGCCCTCTCTTCATTTTAAGAGAAGAAACAGAAACCTCTATTTTGTCTCAGGTCTAATACAACTTTCCTAATGGCCAAAGGCCTTGTGTAATGAAGATAGACCCCCTTTGGGCTCCTTGTACCCACTGTTAGCTAATGGAACCCGGAGAATGGGAAGGAAATTTAGAATCCCCAACTTTTGCACAGGAGAGAATGCATCTCTGGACTCCAGGGTAAGCTCTGAGGAGGGGGCTTCCTCTCCCTCAGCAAAACCTGACCCGCTTAAAGAAAGGGGAACAAAACTGCCCATCTTCTGCCCAAAACAGAATGATTCACATTAGCAAGCAACAGTGGCTTCATACTATGGATAACAACACACAAACATTACATGTATAAAAAATGAATTATTTAATGGTATTAAGAGGAATCTACCTCCCTGAAGAGCCTCTGCTTCTTTGTCCCCACTAACTGATCCAGAAATCATGTTGACATGATGGGTCTGCTGAGTTAGGTATTCCTGGAAATCTTTCACAAAGTCCAAAGGTTCCGGTTTCTTCTCACCCATCTTTGATTTTGATATATATATATATGAATATTTCTGGAGTTTACAGTTCGTTATACCTATGGGGGAAAATAAAATAATTTTACACTATTTAGGGAGATGCAGTATGTATTAAAACAACAACACTGACGAAGATTATTATGGGCCAGGTACTACAAAGCAAGAGAACACAGTCCCTGCTTTTAAATATCTTATAATCTTCGTGGTTAACCAAAGAAGACATACCAAAAACAGTCAACAATTCATATATTTAATATCTAAATAAACTGGGATTCAAGCTTAGTTTGAATGGATGGAAAGAAATTACAAAAAGAAAAACCCAGATGAAAGAAATCGGCATATCAGCAGGGACTATCATTGAAGGAGACAGTAGAGAAACCAACTGGCTCAAACAGGGCTGGTGGAGAGAATTTCTGCATGACGCCCATGGTGCACGCCTGCACTGGCCAGGACAGGTGCTACTGGCCACATGTGGCTACTGAGTGCTCAAATGTGGCTAACACAAATGACTTGAGTTTTGTTTAATTTTAAAGTGAAATAGCTACATGTGGCTAGTGACTACCATATCAAACAGCAAAGGGTCTTAAGACAACATTCTCACATGAATGAGAACTCTAGAAGTAGGTGATCTAGAACAGTGGTGGCAAATTTTCTGAAAAGGGCCAGAAAGGAAGTATTTTAGCCTGCGACTGTCACTACAGCTAAAAGAGCCATAGACCACATGTAAAGGAATAAATGTGATCATGTTCTAAATTCAATTCAGTTCAGTTGCTCAGTGGTGTCTGACTCTTTGCGACCCCATGAACCGCAGCACACCAGGCCTCCCTGTCCATCACCAACTCCCGGAGTCCACCCAAACCCATGTCCACTGAGTCGGAGATGCCATCCAACCATCTTATCCTGTCGTCCCCTTCTCCTCCTGCCCTCAATCTTTCATGCATCAGGGTCTAAGCAGGCACAGAGCCGGGTGTGGCCTATAGGCTGAAACTTTGTGACCCCTGCCCTAGAAATCCAACTCACCACCTCTACCACAACTCACCATCCTACTCATTCTGAGAAAAAGGAAAAAAAAAATTTACAGAAAAGAAAAAAATNCTCCCTGAAGAGCCTCTGCTTCTTTGTCCCCACTAACTGATCCAGAAATCATGTTGACATGATGGGTCTGCTGAGTTAGGTATTCCTGGAAATCTTTCACAAAGTCCAAAGGTTCCGGTTTCTTCTCACCCATCTTTGATTTTGATATATATATATATGAATATTTCTGGAGTTTACAGTTCGTTATACCTATGGGGGAAAATAAAATAATTTTACACTATTTAGGGAGATGCAGTATGTATTAAAACAACAACACTGACGAAGATTATTATGGGCCAGGTACTACAAAGCAAGAGAACACAGTCCCTGCTTTTAAATATCTTATAATCTTCGTGGTTAACCAAAGAAGACATACCAAAAACAGTCAACAATTCATATATTTAATATCTAAATAAACTGGGATTCAAGCTTAGTTTGAATGGATGGAAAGAAATTACAAAAAGAAAAACCCAGATGAAAGAAATCGGCATATCAGCAGGGACTATCATTGAAGGAGACAGTAGAGAAACCAACTGGCTCAAACAGGGCTGGTGGAGAGAATTTCTGCATGACGCCCATGGTGCACGCCTGCACTGGCCAGGACAGGTGCTACTGGCCACATGTGGCTACTGAGTGCTCAAATGTGGCTAACACAAATGACTTGAGTTTTGTTTAATTTTAAAGTGAAATAGCTACATGTGGCTAGTGACTACCATATCAAACAGCAAAGGGTCTTAAGACAACATTCTCACATGAATGAGAACTCTAGAAGTAGGTGATCTAGAACAGTGGTGGCAAATTTTCTGAAAAGGGCCAGAAAGGAAGTATTTTAGCCTGCGACTGTCACTACAGCTAAAAGAGCCATAGACCACATGTAAAGGAATAAATGTGATCATGTTCTAAATTCAATTCAGTTCAGTTGCTCAGTGGTGTCTGACTCTTTGCGACCCCATGAACCGCAGCACACCAGGCCTCCCTGTCCATCACCAACTCCCGGAGTCCACCCAAACCCATGTCCACTGAGTCGGAGATGCCATCCAACCATCTTATCCTGTCGTCCCCTTCTCCTCCTGCCCTCAATCTTTCATGCATCAGGGTCTAAGCAGGCACAGAGCCGGGTGTGGCCTATAGGCTGAAACTTTGTGACCCCTGCCCTAGAAATCCAACTCACCACCTCTACCACAACTCACCATCCTACTCATTCTGAGAAAAAGGAAAAAAAAAATTTACAGAAAAGAAAAAAATACTTGATGCTGACGGAGAGAACTCTCATGTCATATTTTGCAGTCATAAACTAAAAACTGGTCTTCACATAGGTGTATGGCCCAAATTCACAAATCAAATAACCAAAAAGTTTTCTAGTAAAAACAAGCTGAGGAAGTCTAGCACCTAGGAAACAAGTCTTTCCTTCCAATAAAAATATTTATGCACATGTTCTAAAATATGCCTTACGCTAATAATTTCTTTCCCTAAACCCCAACTACTTAATTAGAGAGTAATTTACTCTCTAAGAAAGTTATCTTTGATGGCCAGTAGTAGGCATCTAAAGCTAAAATTACTCATGTCTCAGTATATATGCTTAACTTTTTCTCAAAGGCATAGCACAAGCACAGAAAAGCGCAGCAGTCCGAAGGGTAGAGGCTTGGCGAATTGTCACAAAATGAACACATCCGTGAAACCAACACTAATGTCAAGAAACAGAAGGCTATCAGCATGCCAGAAGCCCCGCCGTGCACCACCAAGGGCTCCACATCCCCTGCTGGCCAGAAGGATATGTGTATGTACAGGTTCAGATAATGTCAGATAGTTTTTCAAAGTGAGTATACCGATCTGTACTCCCATCAGTCTTGTTGCCACACACCCTCACCAATGCTCAGGTATTTTTTTTGCCTTTTTCATTTTAGGCATCTTGATGGATGTATGGTGGTATCGCACTGGTTTTAATTTGTATGAATTGATAATTAAGCTGTGTACTTGTTAACTTCCTGCTTACATAACCTCTAGTTCATACCCAGTGAAGCATCTGTTCAAGTCTTTTGTTTATTTCTCTATTGGGCTGTCTATCTAATTAATATGTAAGAGTTCTTCACAATATTCTGGATATTAGTTCTTTACTGTGCTGTGCTTAGTCACTCAGACATGTCCGACTCTTTGCGACCCCATGGACTGTATCCCGCCAGGCTCCTTTGTCCATGGGGATTCTCCAGGCAAGAATACTGGTTGCTATGCCCTCCTCCAGGGGATCTTCCCAACTCAGGAATCGAACCCATGTCTCCCACATTGCAGGTGGATTCTTTACCAACTGAGCCACCAGGGAAGCCCTTTATTAGATATGTATATCTTGAGTACTTCTCACACTCTGTGGTTTGCCTTTTCACTTTCTTAATGGTAACTTTTGATGAACAGAAGTTCTTAATATAGTCCAATTTACCCATCCTCCCCCTACCTTTACATTTAGAGTTACTGGTATCCTTGCCTATATTTTACATGAAGATGTTCTCCTGTATTTTCTTGTGAAATTTTTAGTATGTTTTTAACCTTTCATATTTTTATCTGGAATTGAGCTTTGTGGATTGTAAAGTTACGAGTCAAAATACACTTTTTCTCCCCATGGAGATATCCAATTATCCTAGCAACATGCATTTGATAGACCAGTCTTTCTCCATCAGCCTCTTTTCTCACCTTTCTAAACCAGATGATATATGAGATGCTATTTCTGATTCTTCATTCTGTTCCATTGCCCTATTTTTGTCTCTCCTCACACTACCACCACATAGTCTCAGTAATAAAAATCTTAATATCTCAGTAATTTAAGTCCATCAGTTGCTTTTCTCGTTCAAGAATATTTGGACCACTCTGGGTTCTTTTCTTTATGGTCTGAGCCACCACCCTTTTCAGCCTAAGTGTTTCCGTGGCAAGAATTACAGTGTTGTAGAAAAGAGATAAAAGCATATTTTCCAATTAACAAAAGCGTGATCAACTTTAAAATATATATATATATATATATATTTTTTTTTTTTTTTGGCTGCTTTGGATCTTAGTTGCGGTATACAAGGTCTTTAGTTACGGCATGTGGGATCTAGCTCCCTGACCAGGGATCAAATCCTGGCCCTCTTCGTTCAGCACTGAGTCTTAGTCACTGGACCAGCAAGGAGGTCCCAAAAACCTGACCAACATTTTAAAAACAAAAACTTCTATTTTAATTAACTTCAACTAGAAATCTACTAGAAACAGACTAACTTGACAGTGTTACTACTATAGATTGTATATACAACAATTAGTTTTCATTCCAATGCCAAAGAATGCTCAAACTACCTCATAATTGCACTCATCTCACACGCTAGTAAAGTAATGCTCAAAATTCTCCAAGCCAGGCTTCAACAATATGTGAACCATGAACTTCCAGATGTTCAAGCTGGTTTTAGAAAAGGAGAGGAACCAGAGATCAAATTGCCAGTATCCGCTGGATCATCGAAAAAGCAAGAGAGTTCCAGAAAAACATCTATTTCTGTTTTATGGACTACGCCAAAGCCTTTGACTGTGCGTATCACAATAAATTGTGGAAAATTCTAAAAGAGATGGGAATACAAGACCATCTGACCTGCCTCTTGAGAAACCTATATACAGGTCAGGAAGCAACAGGTAGAACTGGACATGGAACTACAGACTGGTTCCAAATAGGAAAAGGAATACGTCAAGGCTGTATATTGTCACCCTGCTTATTTAACTTCTATGCAGAGTACATCATGAGAAATGCTGGGCTCGAGGAAGCACAAGCTGGAGTCAAGATTGCTTGGGGAAATATCAATAATCTCAGATATGCAGATGACACCACCCTTATGGCAAAAAGTGAAGAACTAAAGAGCCTCTTGATGAAAGTAAAAGAGGAGAGTGAAAAAATTGACTTAAAGCTCAAAGTTCAGAAAACGAAGATCATGGCATCCAGTCCCATCACTTCATGGCAAATAGATGGGGAAACAGTGGAAACAGTGGCTGACTTTGTTTTTCTGGGCTCCAAAATCACTGGAGATGGTGATTACAGCCATGAAATTAAAAGACGCTTACCCCTTAGAAGGAAAGTTATGACCAACCTAGACAGCATATTAAAAAGCAGAGACATTACTTTGTCAACAAAGGTCCTTCTAGTCAAGGCTATGGTTTTTCCCATGGTCATGTATGGATGTGAGAGTTGGACTATGAAGAAAGCTGAGTGGTGAAAAATTGATGCTTTTGAACTGTGGTGTTGGAGAGGACTCTTGAGAGTCCCTTGGACTGCAAGGAGACCTAACCAGTCCATCCTAAAGGAAGTCAGTCCTGAATATCCTTTGGAAGGACTGATGTTGAAGCTGAAACCCCAATACTTTGGCCACCTGATGCAGAGAGCTGACTCACTGAAAAAAACCCTGATGCTGGGAAAGACTGAAGGCAGGAGGAGATGGGGACGACAGAGGATGAGATGGCTGGATGGTGTCACCAACACAATGGACATGGGTTTGGGTGGACTCCGGGAGTTGGTGATGGACAGGGAGCCCTGTGTGCTGCGGTTCATGGGGTCGCAAAGAGTCAGACATGACTGAGTGACTGAAGTGAACTGAATTGAGGAACCAATACAAACAGGGGGGCTGGTTTGGTTTCCCTTGTTCACTGGCCCCAGATCGATACATTTTATTTTTGTCTTTCCTGCCTTCCTCTCTCTTAACATTTAATTTATTCTTTATTCCATACACATTCAGCCAAGTAAGAATCTGCAGGTAATTCTCACTTTTCTTAAGGCAACATGTTTGAATAGTTTCTTTGCTCCTTTCTTAGAAGATGCCTGGTGCTGCTCTGTGCGACCCCACAGACGCAAGCCCACCAGGCTCCCCCGTCCCTGGGATTCTCCAGGCAAGAACGCTGGAGTGGGTTGCCATTTCCTTCTCCAATGCGTGAAAGGGAAAAATGAAAGTGAAGTCGCTCAGTCATGTCCAACTCTTAGCGACCCCATGGACTGCAGCCCACCAGGCTCCTCCATCCATGGGATTTTCCAGGCAAGAGTACTGGAATGGGGTGCCATTGTCTTCTCCAAGAAGATGCCTGAGGAGTCATTATTATTACCGTCTCTTTTCACTGTTTTCTACAAAGTTGAGGTTACTGAAAGTCCGTCCTCTGGATGAACAGAATATTATTGTGGTATTAGGTTAAAGCTACTACCTTTAAAAAAGTCTCTGCTGCTGTTGCGTCCGACTCTGTGCGACCCCATAAATGGCACCCCACCAGGCTCCCCCATCCCTGGGATTCTCCAGGCAAGAACACTGGAGTGGAACAGGGTCTTCTCTAGCCTTAGTTTCCTATTTTGTAAAATGAGATAACAGTACCAATTTGCAGTACTGTTTTAAGTTTTACACATAAGTGTAAGTATCTTGCAAGATGTGTAGTTTATGGTATGTTTTCAGACAACAGCAGCTATTTCTGCAGCCAAAAATGGTTATACCTTAGATTAATAAATTCCCCACTGTCCAAAATTCCAAGTGTCTTATGTTANTGTAAAATGAGATAACAGTACCAATTTGCAGTACTGTTTTAAGTTTTACACATAAGTGTAAGTATCTTGCAAGATGTGTAGTTTATGGTATGTTTTCAGACAACAGCAGCTATTTCTGCAGCCAAAAATGGTTATACCTTAGATTAATAAATTCCCCACTGTCCAAAATTCCAAGTGTCTTATGTTACCATTTTATATATCTCGTCTGCGGTTACAATGAAATAAACATGGTCCACTTTTCTCCATTATTCATATATTCCAATTTGCAATTTCCCAAATCAGTTTACAATTTCTCAAACTCCTCTCTTCTCATTTTCCTCCTTTAGGCCACCTCTTTAACTCACTCGCTTTAATCTGGCTCAGCTTTTTCAGCCTTAAGGATTACTGCTGGCTTCTGAACAGTTTGCCTCAGTTTTTTTCCCATCCTGTCTGTTAACCCAAACTGCTTCTCTATGTTTCCTAATCACTGTACTAGTATTTATGACTGTACTTGATTCTGCCGATTATTTGTCCTTTAAAATCTGTCCTTTGCTTAGGAAAAAGAAAAAGCTGGCCAGTCAGCTACAATGAAAAAGATCATCAAGAATAAGATTAAAAAATATAATAATAACAATCTGTAATAGGAACTTCCCTGGCGGTCCAGTGGTTAAAACTCCACACTTCCACGGCAGGGGCCATGGGTTAGATCCCTGATTAGGCAACTAAGGTCCTCCGGGCTGCACAGTGCAGCCGAACAAATAAGAAGATGGACAGAGAAGCCTGGTGTGCTGCAGTCCATGGGGTAGCAAAGAACTGTACATGACTGAGCGACTGAACTGATTAAGAAGATTATATCTCAATAAATCTGAAAATCACACCTCAAAATACACAGGAATGAGGAGAAACATAAAAATATACATAAAAAGGTAAGAAATAATAGCAGATAAAGATGCAGAATGAATTCCAAAATGATAGAGAAAAATAAAGAGAAATGCTTTTTAAAGAAATGATCAAGAAATTTCCAGAATTAAAGATTTCTTTTATTTCAATCTCAAAGGGAGCCTTGAGTGCAAAATAGAACATGTAATAAAATAACACTTAGACACATTATTGTGAAATTTTAAAACCTCAAAGACAAAGGGAGTAATAGGAAACTTTCTAGCGAGAAAAGATGGCCAATCCACTTAGAAAAACAGAGTAGCAGCACTGGGTACAAAGAAACAACAAATTTCCTCAAGCTGCTAAAGGCTAACTTCCGAAAATCGACATCACAACTAAGGGAGAAAATTTAGATGCATTCCCACTAGAATCAAGAACGCAAGAATGCTTGCTATTACTGCTGCCATTCAACACAGGTAAAGGGCCCTCACAATATGAAAAGGAAAAAAGTAATAAAACATATAAAGACTGGGAGATACCCCTCCCCCTCCAAAAAAAAAAAAAACAGAAAAGAATAAGATCTGGGAAATTGTTTTTTAAAATATAAAAGCTGTTAAGGCCCTGCAGATTGTGTTCTAATTATAAAGGCTGCAGTTTAGAAAGAAATCCTCGTGTTTCATTTCAACTTAGCATCACTTTTTGCCCATCATTTCACATGAAAATCGATGTTTCCATTGGATATCTGAACATACTTATTAAACAAGCAAGATAAATTATACCAAATCATGATTAGAAAGCATAACACTGCTAAAGTACACACGACAAGGCAGGGGGGAAAATGCACAAGACTGCAGGGAAAAAATGCAGGACATTTTTATACATGCGTCTCAAGTTTTAAAAACACAAATGAGCCTAATCACAGAGGATGGCTGGCATATTCTGACAGTCCTGGCTATTATCACATTGTCACATTACAAATTTCACTGTGTTCCCCACCATAAATTTGATTTTCAATCAAAATGCACGATGGACTTAAAAAAAACAACCACAATGGATGCCAATAAAAAAAGGGAAGACAACATTGGTCAAGAAGCAACAGTAAGAACTGGACATGGAACAACAGACTGGTTCCAAATTGGGAAAGAAGTACATCAAGGCTGTATATTGTCANGGGGGGGTCCCAGGTGACCTTGGCACCGGCAAAGAGGGGTCTTTTCCAACAGGACTGGGGTGGTGTATGCCCGGTCCCTGTCCTGGACCAGCGGTTCCCTCCCTCCGCCAGATCTGTCCCAAGACCCGTTACCGCGGGCGGGCCACGACCCGACCTATTTCCAGGCCTCTGGTCCTACAGGCCTGTTTCCGTAAGGAAGGCTGGGAGTAGCAGCTGATGAGAAATAGGCGAGGGGCTAGTCTAGAAGCTTCTTTGGAGGAGCAGTCAACCTTGCGTGCACTTGGAGAGACAACAGCTGCAAGGAAACTTTTCCAAGTCATTGGGTCCTGAGAATCTTTGGAGGCGTTTTGCAGAGATGTCACTTATCTGATGCCGGCTTTTCCCAGTGCTTACATTTTCACCGCCTACCCTTTCCTCCTAAAAAGAGGGTTGAAATGTGAGCAGCCTCATTCTGCGCAGTGTTTACGCCTGTCCTCTTTAACGCGGCTCTGCTCCAGAGTTAGAAAGGGACCTCGGAGTTGGTGGGCCTTACCGGCTAGAAGGAGAATTTCCTCTGCCCTTTAACCCTGCTGGGACGCGAGCATCTTGCACGGGTAGGCTCACCGTGGCATCATGGCACAGGGGAACCCTTTCCTATCCCTCTCCCTAGAAAGGAAACTGAAACCTACCTCCCAGGAGTTGTACCGAACTCCGCTTTCCAGACCTCCAAAAACTGTAGACTCTTGCGTCGGGTTCTCATCACGTTGAACCTTCAGCCCTTAAGACGCGCTTTCCAGATCTATCCCAGTGCACTCCCGTTTGTTAGGGCACTTCATGGGAACTTTCCCACTGCTGGCTGTTTGCTTTTTATACTTATTTGCTTTTGTCTTTGGTGAGTTGTAGGCCCTCTGCTGTTTCAGTCTGATACCCAGAGGCAAGGCTTTTTGTTTCATTAGAGATAATTAATGTTTGGCTCTTTTACAGGCTTGGGGTATTAAGGAAATTAGTAAAATCACATTAGTGTGTTGTCACAAAGAATTATGTTTTTATGGTTATTGTTTGCTGCTGCTGCTGCTGCTTCTAGGTCGCTTCAGTCGTGTCCGACTCTGTGCGACCCCATAGATGGCAGCCCACCAGGCTCCCCTATCCCTGGGATTCTCCAGGCAAGAACACTGGAGTGGGCTGCCATTTCCTTCTCCGATACATGAAAGTGAACAGTGAAAGTGAAGTCATTCAGTCGTACCCGACTCTTAGCGACCCCATGGACTGCAGCCTACCAGGCTCCTCTGTCCATGGGATTTTCCAGGCAAGAGTACTGGAGTGGGGTGCCATTGCCTTCTCCACCATTTTATAACAATTGTGTAATACTTTAGCACAGAAAGGTCACTGTATTTCACAATTTGAGCCTCTTTCATGTTCTAGAGCCAACATTTATCGATCACACACTATGTGGCGGCCATGTGCTTGGTGCTTTACCTGTATCATCTCATTTAATTCTCACAACCATTCTAAAAATTAGTTTATAATCTTCCAGAAGCAGAGGCTCACGCTAAAAAATGTTAAGTGACTTAAACTTGCTCAAAGTCGATTAACTAGAAAATGGTAGAGCTGGTATTCTAACTGGTCTGTGTCTTGCCACTCACACTGTTCACTGAACCCAGGGTAGATAAGGCAAGACCCGGGAAGCTGGAAGAAGACTGAAGGAGCTGTGGGGACTGTAGACATGTTTATTCTCTGGTCTGCGGCAGCAGCAGCAAGGAGTCTTCAAAGACTACTTACTGATGTACTAAGACAGACAAAGTGGCCCATGGCCAAGTGGGTGCACAGGCCCAGTGCTACCAAGGTCAGAATATCATTGTTTACAGAACATAAGGTGTGAGACCATGAGAGAGTGGGACAGGAGAGCTTGACTGACTCCATGTTGTCAGTTAATTTCTACACAGTCTGTTTCTAAACTTAACCTTCCTGCACGAGTGCCTCCCCTTCCTCAGAGATATCAAAAGCCTATTCTTTGCATTTGTTGGTTTTATTGTGGCCTTTGGAGCTCTTTGGGCTTCCCTGTGGCTCAGCTGGTAAAGAATCTGCCTGCAGTGCGGGAGTCCTGGGTTCAATTCCTGGCTTGGGAAGATAACCTGGAGAAGAGATAGGCTACCCACTCCAGTATTCTGGCCTGGAGGATGCCATGGCCTGTATAGTCCATGGAGTCACAAAGAGTCATGACTGAGTGACTTTCACTTTCACTTGTAGCTTTGTTACATAAGTTAGCAAAATCTGATGGACAGGATGTTGCCTGTAGCAGAGTGGGTTAGAACTTGGGTTCCGTAGACTGATCGCTTAGGTCATGGGCAGCTTACTTAACCACTTTGGGTCTCAGTTTCTGGATCTGTAAAATGGGCAGAATAACAGTACTTATACAGTGGGATCGTTGTGAACATTAAATTAATTGGTATGTAAGTGTGAGTGAAGCACTTGAAACAGTGCCCAGCATAGAGTCAGCTCTCTTTGTTAGCTTATTATTGCCTTGCATGAATTAGTGCCAGTGCTAAAAAAATAGTTCAGAGACATGTGCTTACAGGAGGTGGGGCTTGACGTGAGCACCAAAAAAAGGGGATATCTTAGGTTTAAGTAAAGCTCAGAGGGGTAAAGGTTCCAGACCAAGAGATGTATTAACAAAGGTGTGGAGGTTGGAATGAGGAATAATTGTGCCAGGATAGCTGATGTGATGCTTGCAGAGGGATGGAACGAATTCAGCTGGCAAGACTCTACCATGTTCAGAGGTTATATCTGTCTGTACTCGTTCCTATAGCAGTGAGTGTAGCCCAAACAGCATTGCCCACAGACAACAGCCTTTTTTGTTTACTAAAACACAGCATTTATAATGCTATTACTTATCGGTACAGAAAGATGGTATTTCTTTGCAATTTGTTTACCACGCTCCTTTCTCTCTGGTGCCCCGAAAGCTAACCTTAAAGATCTTCTCTGGCAGCCATAAGATTCTTTCTCCTTTCTCATACAATCATTGAGTACTAACCTTATCTTAGACTCCCATTGAGATGGAGAAATTACATATTTTCTAAATGGAGTGGCTTAGTGATGGGCAAAGATTGGGATGTTTGGAGGAAAAGTAATTTAGGGGGAACAGAGGGAAAATAATTCTCTGTTAGACTTTCAATTTTAAAAGAGGT
The DNA here is from genome assembly GCA_006410615.1 of Neotragus moschatus. NCBI lineage: Eukaryota > Metazoa > Chordata > Mammalia > Artiodactyla > Bovidae > Neotragus > Neotragus moschatus. Next base: position 38,515 of record SJYA01002945.1, on the reverse strand, counting down.
CAGTGAAACGTATCTCTGTAGAGTTTGGGAAGCTGGTTAGGATGAGGATCTGGAAATCAGAAAAATAAGAACTAAAGAAGTAGGTATTAGCTGAAGTCAGAGATGATCATGGGACTGAAAGCTCCAGAAAGCACAAGTCTGTGCCTCTTGGGGTACATGACAGACCATTCTGGGTGAGTGTTGCAGAAAGGCAAAGCAAAAGAAGAATAAATGTAGGATATCTGAGGAGGGTTTGTGGCAAACGTGCTTTATTCAGAACTGGAGCAAAAGAGAGTTAAAGTTAAGTCACTCAGTTGTGTCCGACTCTTTGCGACACCGTGGACTGTAGCCCACCAGGCTCCTCCATCCATGGGATTCTCCAGGCAAGGAATACTGGAGTGGGTTGCCATTTCCTTCTCCAGGGGATCTTCCTGATCCAGGGATCGAACCCCAGTCTCCCGCATTGCAGACAGATGCTTTAACCTCTGAGCCAGCAAAAGAAGGAGAGGGCTATTTCAAGTATTTTCAAAAGAGCAGAAGTACAAGCAGAGATTGTGCCACATAAAATAACCTAAGGAAAGCAAAGGCAAATGTTTTTTGAGAAGTTCCAAATTCAGCCCCCTAACCCAGGGCAAATTTATGATGCTGGATTAAAAGTTGAGGCAGGGTATGAACTTGGTTCATTGAACCATGAAGAACTGCCTGAGGCGCTAGATCTGTCGTCATTCGGTTTGGCAACCACCTGGCCCCTGCTGGCGTTGGACTATGCCATGCCTGTTCTGGAATTTAGGTGTGCTAACTTTGATCTTTGTTCTATCTGCTGTCAGCCTGGCTTCTCTGAAAAGGAGGAAGGGTCAAAGAAATTCCTAGCTCCCAGAAGGTATTGGACCCAAGTTAACTGCACAATTAAAAAACCAGATTCATTAATAATTCCTTCTTTTAAGATTCCTTTGGAAGTAAAGGGAAGTTAGTCTCTGCTTTCATTTTTGTGCACTGGTAGTTTGGGAAGGAGAAGGTGCTGACTTGCAAAGGTTAAACAGAAGGCAAACAGGTCTCCTTTATGCTGGTTCCCGGCACTGCGCTCTGTCTTGGTTGATTTAGCCCACTCCTGAGGCAGTCTGCTATTCTTCTAGAAAGTGGTGGCATTGTTAGGAACTGCTAGTGACTGGAATGAAGAGAGAAAGACTAATGGAAGGGCGAGATTACATGTTCAGTAGTTTTGGGGAACACCTTAGAAGAGAAGCTACTGTTTGGAGAGAAAGCATGCAGGGATTCAAGAGATTTCTGTTGCTAAAGTTTTGGCTCGCGCATATTAAAACAGAGAAGGGATCAGCTTTAAAACCTACAGTGAGGTATGCAGTACTTATGTCAGATCTTAAAATAGATATCCTGTGTTGAGTCAGAATTGAGTAGGAACCGTATCTTTCAAATCTGAATTCTGTGTTAACTGACCTGTCAACCTACAGAAGTGTTTATACGCCATATCATGCCTTTATCTTCTCATGGAGCATAAACATCAGAAAATCACCATTCTCGTCTTAAGTTAATTAACCTAAAGCAGTAACAAGACATGAGCATAATTAAGCACATGCATGTGTGCCAAGTCACTTCTGTCGGGTCTGACTTTGTGACCCCATGACCTATATAGCCCTCCAGGCTCCTCTGTCCATGGCGTTATCCAGGCAAGAGTACTGGAGTGGATTACTGTGCCCTCCTCCAGGGATCTTCCTGACTCAGGGATTGAAGTTTCATCTCCTACATTGCAAGCGGATTCTTCATCCCTGAGCCACCTGAGAAGCCCATAATTAAGCAAATAATTATGCCAACATTCATGATCAAAAAATGCTGATTTCTTTGATTAGCATTACCTGGTGTGCTCTGATTCATGGGGTCGCAAAGAGTCAGAGTCAGATACTACTGAGCCACTGAACAGAACTGAATCAAATATTAACATAATCTCTAATATTCCAGTTAGAGGTTAGTGAAATAAAATATAGTTTTTCCCCCATCTACATTCATGGGCTTTGTTGTTCTGCCTATAGGAGCCTGCAGACCCCAGATTTGATCATTAGTACTTCTGAGTGCAGCAGAACTCTGGGCAGTTGAGTAGGAAACAGATCAGACTCAAGCTTTGAAAAGTTTTTGGCAAGGCATAAATAACCATTATTCCATTCAGCTAGCAATTGCTGCTCTATACAAAAAAATGTGATGATGTGGTGCAATGGGTTATAACCGTGGAAAATCATTTTGATGGAGTGGACACCAAATTGCAGAGTCTGAGGTCAACATTGAAGGGCAGGGGGCAGTTGAAAATCATCGTGGAAACCTTGGGCTGAGCTGTTAAAGGCAAGGCAAGGAGACATCTCCTTTATTAAGAACTGCTGTATTAAAAGGAAATCTTTTTTTTTTTTTTTCTGCCCAAAAGGAGAGGTGTTATCTTTCAGGGCTTTGGTTTATAACGGATTCCATTCACTTAGCATATACAGCCACTATTTTATGATGAATATCTTCAGTAATCTCCTATACTTGTATACACTTCTTAAAAGTACGTTTGCACCTGTTACCTTGTGTCTAAAGTAACGGCTATGGGTTGGACAGTCATATAATTTATCAGTAGCAATATTGAGACTAAGGGGGTCACAATTGTGTCAGCCAGGCAAACTGGATGCAGTAAGACCCTCTGGCATCTTAAGTTTCTCAGTGCTGGGTCTTCTGCTGAAGAGCAGCTTTGGTAGAAAGGTGATATACAGCGAGTTCTGTAGTGGGTTTAGTGAAGCAAATCTCCCCTAGAAATAAGAAATGTGGGCAGTGTATTACAGCTTTTGACATGTAACAGGCAAGATTCCAGAGCATTTGGTGGAGAAGGTGGCTTGGCCCATGCTTTCATTCATTCGAATATAGATTGAGGGCCCCATCCGGCCACTGGCCAGAAGGGCACGCATGCTCACCTCCAGCTCCCCTTCTCCCACTCTTCTTCCTTCCTCGTGCCTGCTGCTGCTGATCACTCTGTCTCCTTCTGCTGCTTAGCAACACTGCCCTGCCCCACCCCCCAGAGGTCCCGGTGGGGGGTGGGGGGGGCCTTCATATTTGCATTTCTCACTTCACTCCTTCTTGTCCTGTGGTATCTTCCCCCTGCCTTTTATCTGGTCCCAAGTTTTCATGTCTCAGCTCTGTCTTTTATTGAGAAAAAAAAAAGGTCCATGCAACTTTGCCCTGAATTATCTGTCTCCTAATTCTCAAAACAGAATCAGCTAGAAAAATTGAGAGAGACACATTATTTTTTCCCTGACTGGCCAGTATTTTTTTTCCCCAGGAGAACCCAGAGCAGACCGCATGTACTCTTAGGCACAGAACTGCAAAGACTAACCTGTATATAGACGAGATAAACAATGATGTCAGACATGGTGACTCTTGTTTCTTTTTTCCTCTTTTTATCAATAAGTTTTTCAGTGAGCATTCAAAGCTATTAAGAAAATATACTGCAATATATTACTACATATGCTTTTTTTTTTTAGGCCAGGCTTTATTGGGACTCCTGCTGCAGGGTGGGGGTGTATGATAACAAACCAACAGGTCCCCTTGCTTGTTCTGCACCCCAAGGAAGGCTGAGCTTGTTCCTTATATAGGAAAGGGTAAGGATGTGTCCAGGGGTCAGGTAGGAGGGTGGCTTGCTTAGGTGGTCTGCCCACCCCTTAGGTAGTGTTGTGTGCTGCGGCATGCTTTTGCTCCAGGCTCTTCAGACATGGCTGTTGGGTTTTTTGATCTCTTTGTATCTTTTGCCCAGAGTCTGCTCTAACTGCTCATGCAGGCAGTTATTTTTCATCCCATATAGTTTCTTTGTATTTTATTGCTGGAGGAGAGGTTGTTCAGATATAAGCTTTGCAGCAGTGCAACAAAGGATCCCAGACCCCAGACCTGTTTCATTCCCCACTGAGAGACTCTACATTGTTGTTCTTAAGATGCTGAAGGTCTCTTCTTCTGAAACTTCCTCCTACTAGACAGGTACTGTAGACCGAGAGGTATAGAAGTCCCTTGCTGACTGTTCCAAGGACCTGTAGGGACCTGGGCCACTCTCCACTGGAATGGACTGAGTTCCTTGAGCCACCATGAGCCTTACATCAAGCTGTTGGAGCCAAAAGGACACAAACTTAACCAAAAGGTTAAACAAGCAAGAGATGTGAAGGAGAGCAATAGCCATTGAAGGAGCTAGAAAGAGAAGGAACCTGGTTAACTTTGGTCTTCCTTAATGTTGATAAGGGAGGCAATCTATCACCTGGGCTTGTTCAATTGAAGCCTCTCTGCCTGGGCTTGTGCAGTTCAGTTCAGTTCAGTTCAGTTGCTCAGTCGTGTCTGACTCTTTGCGACCCCATGGACTGCCAGGCCTCCCTGTCCATCACCAATTCTTGGAGCTTACTCAAACTCCTGTCCATCGAGTTGGTGATGCCATCCAAGCATCTCATCCCCTGTTGTCCCCTTCTCCTCCCACAGTCAATCTTTCCCAGCATCAGGATCTTTTCCAGTACCATAGCTTTGACTAGATGGACTTTTGTTGACAAAGTAATGTCTCTGCTTTTTAATATGCTGTCTAGGCTGGTCATAGCTTTTCTTCCAAGGAGCAAGTGTCTTTTAATTTCATGGCTGCAGTCACCATCTGTAGTGATTTTGGAGCTCAAGAAAATAAAGTCTCTGACTGTTTCCATTGTTTCTCCATCTATTTGCCATGAAGTGATGGGACCGGATGCCATGATGTTAGTTTTCTGAATGTTGAGTTTTAAGCCAGCTTTTCACTCTCCTCTTTCACTTTCTGATATCAAGAGGCTCTTTAGTTCCTCTTTGCTTTCTGCCATAAGGGTGGTGTCATCTGCATATCTGAGGTTTTTGATATTCCTCCCAGTGATCTTGTTTTCAGCCTGTGCTTCATCCAGCCCAGTATTTCACATGATGTACTCTGCATAGAAGTTAAATAAGCAGGGTCCTTAATATTGACTTTTATCTGTTCCGGCACATTGATCCAAGTGCAGCAAGAAATAGTTGTTTGGCCAGAAGAGTATCAAGAGTCAGACAGTTGCCAAGAACCACGTCAACCAAGGGAACAAGAGCGTTTCCAAGTCCCTGTAAGGCTTCAAATAGGAGCCAACCCACTAAATCATTTTACTTAGCTGTCTGATGGTGCCTGTCTTTCGAACAGGTATCTCAGAGCTTCTTCTGGCTTACAGGTATACTATTTTCTGTTGTGACCTGCAGGGTTTCTGAGAACAAAAGCTTTAGTCTGGACAAGTGTACCCAACTAGATATCCCCTGCAGTTTGACAGCAATAGGGGTGGTCAAATGTACTCTATAAGAGCCCTTCCCTTTTGACAATAGGTGGTCTTGGAGAGACCCCTCTCTCTAGGTTTTAAGAATTTGGTCCCCCATGTTTTTTTTGTTTTTTTTTGGTGAAAGTGCTACTCCTTCCTCTGTGTTTTTAATGGGGGCTGGCTGTGCCTTGTGGGCATAGTCAGATTGCCTAATTTGCTTTTTTTTTTCCCCTCACCTTTACATTTGCTTTTTAATTTTGCGAAGCTTGACTTTGTTTCTTGCCTGTTCCATGAACTCTGTCTTGTCCTGATGGTGCCCTCAGCTTCTCAGAACTGGTGAACTCTGTCCCAGTGTGCTCTCAGGCATTTGGCAGATCTTGAGTATATTCTGTTAATTTTTGCTGGCTGAAAGGAAAACACTAATTTTTTTTAACAGCTTCACTGAGGTTTAATTTACATAGCAATATAATTCATGCTGTGTAATTATAGTGTGGTTGAATGGCACCTTCATATAATTTCTTCATGTATGCAATTTACACTTCTCCGTTTATTTAACTTCCTATCTTTTAATACCACTACACCTGACGTCCGATTCCCTGCATCCCAAGCCACGGTTGTCTGTGCTCCTTCTCATCCTCTTTACCTCCATCTGCCTAGCATTTTCTGGGTTCTTCCCAGGTAGAGGTGATACTAGATATCCTATGTACTCTTTTTTTTTTTTTTTCACTTTTTTTTTTAATTGGAGGGTAATTACTTTATAATATGTTGTTGGCCTCTGCCATACATGAACATGAATTAGCCACTGGTATACACATGTCCCCTCCCTCCTGAACCCCTCTCCCACCCCATCCCACCCCTCTAGGTTGTCACTGAGCACTGGGTTGAGCTCCCTGTGTCACACAGCAAATTCCCACTTGCTGTTTATTTTACTTATGGTAATATATCTGTTTCCATGCTATCCTCTCAATTCGTCCCACCCTCTTAACACATGCACATGGTATATTGAAAGATGGTACTGATGAACCTGGTGGCTCAGATGGTAAAGCGTCTGCCTGCAATGCGGGAGACCCGGGTTTGATCCCTGAGTCGGGAAGATCCCCTGGAGGAAATGGCAACCCACTCCAGTACTCTTGCTTGGAAAATACCACGGACGGAGGAACCTGGTAGGCTACAGTCCACGGGGTCACAAAGAGTCGGACATGACTGAGTGACTTCCCTTCACTTTCACTTCACTGATGAACCGACTTGCAGGACAGCAATGGAGATGCAGACATAGAGAACAGACTTATAACAAGCATTTGAGATCAGATGGCGTCTCTCTCTCTCTTTTCGTTTCATTGAAATCGGATGGTCTCTCTCTGTTTCTGGTCAACAGCAAATCCACTGTTGACCAGAAGCTGAAGAACTTGGGACCCTGTGACGGGGACGCACTGCTGCCAGGGGCTCCCAGCTAGCCTTGCCGTTCCGCTGAGCTGCCGCTCTAACTGCTCCTCTTGGGCCGCCGCTGCTGTGCCCCTAGGGCTCGGAGCAGAGTCAGTCATTACCATTTGTTGAACTCCTACTATACAGGGGGTCCCATATTAAACCCTTGATGTGGATTGCTTCCACACGGTTATTATCCTTATTTTCCAAAGGTTATTTCCTTATTTTTACGAGGAAGGAAAATAAGACTGAGAGATTTTAACAGAGAGGTTAAGAACCACCTGCCCAAGATCCACCTGCGATGCAGGAGACCCCAGTTTGATTCCTGGGTCAGGAAGATCTGCTGGAGAAGGGATCGGCTACCCAATGCATATCCTTAGACTTCCCTGTGGCTCAGCTGGTAAAGAATCTGCCTGCAATTCAGGAGACCTGAGTACGGTCCCTGGGTTAGGAAGATCCCCCGGAGAAGGGAAAGGCAACCCACTCCAGTATTCTGTCCTGGAGAATTCCACGGACTATACAGTCCATGAGGTCACAAAGAGTTGGACATGACTGAGCGACTTTCACTTTTCACTTCACGATCACATAGTAAGCAGCCAGACTGACCCGAGTTCTTTCAGACTCCGGGGCCCGTTTTCTTAACCTGTATCTTCTGGTACTAATTAATGAGAAGCCGAAGGAAAAAAAAAAAAAAAAAAACACTGGCCACAGAAACCCAAAAAGCAGAGCTTCCTGCAGCCAGGCAGGGCAGCTGGGACGCTCGGCTCCCTCCGCTGTCCCCGGGCCCTCACACATCCCTGCCTCATGAGAGACTTCTCTTCACTGTAATCAGTGCTGCTAGAGTCCGGTTTTCCTAGCCAAGAAGTTACAGAAACGTGTCATTTGAAGAATGAGTTCCACCTGGAACATTCTGTTTCCTCGAAGGTAAGTAAGTATGTGGGGAGACGTATTCCTTTGGAACAGCTCCTTCCCGGATAACCCAGCTTGGGTTTTTGATCACGGGATGGTGAATCTTACCGCGCCAGGCCAATCTCTCTCGTTTTGCTGAAAGAAGTTATGAAGGGTGGGTTTGTAAATGTAACTCCCGAAGCCGCTGACGTTCCCGCCTCTCGACGTGCTTGTCTGCCCTCGCGCGCATGCGCTCCCTACTTAATGACGACTGTTCCCACAGCTGCGGAGAAACTTCCCAAGCTGCCTGTCTTCCTGGAAGACTCCTCCTCATGCCCTAAATTCTTGTCAGTCAGAAGCTCAGCTCAAAGCGACAAGCAATGGACTACCTCTTGCCCCTCTGCAAACATTTACGGATGAGGAGATGATGATAAAGAGCACCGGTGAGTGAACCCGGTTCCCCAGAGCTCTCCCCGGGTCGCGACGTGGCCTTTGGTATGAAATCACAGGACTGTTTGTGAATGGAATTTTTGTCATTAATTTTAAGTCTTCCTTTTTTCTTTTTCTTTTTAAATTAATACATGCCAGATTTATAAAATAAAGACTTATTAGTATTTTTTCTTCTCCTACAGTTAAAAAATTTGCCCAGGAACAAGTTGCTCCTTTTGTTTCAAAAATGGATGAAGATGCAAAAATGGAAAAATCCATAATACAAGGATTATTTCAACAAGGGGTATATAATTAATGATTATTCTAATTTCAAACTTTCATAAATACCTTCCAGTGTTAAAATGTATGTATACTTTTAAATTTAGGAATGGTAATGATGGCATAATTTCCTAGACAGAATTATGTGACTTCTCTTTCAGACTGAGAGCCTAGTTTAAAAAAAGTTTTTAATCAGATTAACTTTTAAAATTAGAAACACCAGTGCTTTGTAAGTAAAAGGTTAGAAGCAACAGTTACTTCTTCAGACCAGTGGTATTCAACTGGGGGTTATTTTTCTTCCCCAGAGGACATTTGGTAATGTCTGCAGACGAGGTAGTCACAACTCGGTGTGCGACTGCCGTCTGATAAGATGCAGGCCAAGCAGCACAGAGTGCACAGGCTGGCCTGCTGAGACGCAGAATTATCCAGCTCGGTAACGCCAAGGTTACAAAGCCTTGCTTTAGTAAAACTTCACACAAGAGCGTCTACCTGAATCTCTGTGTATGTAGGAAACCTAAAAGCAGGAGATTCATATCTGAAATCCATCAGATTTAACCCAGGCAACCGATTTCCAACTTTTTAATTGTGCCTTAATAGAAGCACAGTATATAAAATAGATGAAAATAGAAATGTTCTGACTGTGAGTATAGGGAGAGGTTATCATCATGGGAACCCCACGGAGAACATTTCAGAATCACCAGACTCTTCATCTCTCCCTTCTATATAGGTGGGAAGTTTTTGGTTTTTTTTTTCAATACTAAGGCTATCCCTGGCAGCTCAGCTGGTAAAGAATCTGCCTGCAGTGTGGGAGGCCTGGGTTCGATCCCTAGGTCGGGAAAATTCCCTGGAGGAAGGCATGGAAACCCACTCCAGTATTCTTGCCTGCAGAATCCCCGTAGAGCCTGCTGGGCTACCATGGGGTCACCAAGAGTGGGACAGGACTGAGCAACTAAGCACACACATGCAAGGCCACCCCAGGTGGTGCTAGTGGTAAAGAACCTGCCCGCCAATGCAGGGGATGTAAGAGATGCAGGTTCTATCCCTGGATTGGGAAGATCCCCCGGAGAGGGCAGGGCAACCCACTGCAGTATCCTTGCCTGGAGAATCCCATGGACACAGGAGCCTGGTGGGCTACTGTCCATGGGGTCGCAGAGAGTCGGACACTTAGCAACTTAGCACACAAAGCTATCCCAGAACTAATAGTCCCTATTAGTTCAGAGCCATTGGCTTAAATCTTAACCAGTTATCCTGTTTGAAAATTAGCCTTTTCCAGTAATTGTTTTATTTTTTACTATTCAAATAATACTAGCTTTTTTTTTTTTTTAATACCATACAATAGTAGTTTTTCAACTTTCTTTTAGCAGTGAAACTGTTGGGAAAATAGAATCGTAAGTGAAGTCACAGTGGTTCAGAAAGCATCCATTTTTCAGCCAGGTCCATTTACAGAACCTCAAGACTTCTCTGAGAGGTCTTGGGGTCCCACAGTTTGAGCTTCACTCTCGCAAGGGGTAGTTCTTGCAGGCCGGGTCATTTGCAGCGACAGGTTGCCTGCCACATCACAGTCACTCCTGCCTGCTTGTCACACACCCCTTGGGGGGTCTGCTTCATTTCACATCTTGCATCAGCTATTCTCGGCCTCACGTGACTCCTAATTTCTGACCTCTGCAGAGGTCACCTGCCAATATAAATGACAAATATGTCCATCAGTGACCTTTTTAGAGAAGCAGTGTCTCTGACAGCTGTTAAAGATACGATAGTCCGATATTCTCATGCCTCCGTCAGCCTTCAGGCACCTCCCAGTCCAGAATTCTTCCTCATAGAACATCATTGCTGGTTTGCTCAGCCTTTCTATCTTCCCCCTTGTGATTCTCACTTCCTATCAGCTAGGTTTCCCATCAGCTAAAAGCATAACAGCCATACCCTTGCTGCAGCGCATGTAACTCCCTACTCCCTCGAGGGCAGAGAGAAGTATTCCTCTTTGCCTGGTCACAGCTTTGTGTCTTTCCCCCCACCGCTTAAGTGAGTGAAGTGAAAGTCACTTAGTCATGTCCGACTCTTTGCGACCCATGGACTGTAAAGTCCATGGAATTCTCCAGGCCAGAATCCTGGAATGGGTGGCCTTTCCCTTCTCCAGGGGATCTTCCCAACCCACAGATCGAACCCAGGTCTCCTGCATTGCAGGTGGATTCTTTACCACCTGAGCCACAAGGGAAGCCCAATGATGTATTAAGTAAGTATGCTATTTACCCCATTAAATTTTAATAAAGTAGAATTAACCCACTGAAATAATGTTCTAATGTCACAGTACATTGGGAATTGCTGAGGCAAGCCACACATATCAGGAAGCAAACTAAAGATAGGTGGGCATGAAAGAATTCTGATGGCCATAAGGCAACCAAGTATGTTAAGTAAGTCTATGCTGAATATAAAAGTTAATATTTGGGAACTCTGGGGTTTTCATGTTGTTGTTTAGTCGCTAGGTCATGTCTGACTCTTACGACCTCTTGGGCCATAGTCCACCAGGCTCCTCTGTCCATGGGATTTCCCAGGCAAGCCTGAAGTGGGTTGCCATTTCCTTCTCTTTTTTCCCCTTAGTAAAAGGCAGAAGATTTATTCTATGTGAAGAGAAATCAGCATATACACAGTTTTGGGTCTTGAATTACATATGCGCACATTCTCTTTCTGAAACGAGGACACTTAAAAAACAGAATATTGTGGATGTTTCATGTTCCAGACTGAGGACTGGTTATTGAACAGTCAGGCAGTTACTGAAAAGCCTTGATCAGGCAGTTTTGACCATGATTACCAGGCAGCTGGGCCTTGTCTTGTGTGATTCTAGGAAACACTACCACATGTGATCTACTAACCATCTGGACTTGCTGAAATGGCCCCAAAAGGAATGGCCATTCAGTTATTTATTCAATTATTATTTCAGTTTAAAGGGTCAAGGTGGAGGGGACTGACTCAAAGAAATTCTGCTCAGTGAGACTAGAGATATTCACTGCTTTCTCCAGTTTCCTGATTTCATATTTTATTACTATTCAATTTCAGTATCCTTTAAAGCATTTTACCTCTCTTATTTTTGTTTTTTAGATCCCAAAAGCAAATAATTCATAGCTCTAACATGTCATTTTATCCTTTGAAACTATATATTTCTGTTATAGATTTATTTTTGTTACTTAGAGGGATAGAGCCATACCAAATAAAAATAAGATATACATACAAAATTTTAAAATTAAGAACTTACATAGTAACAAATTATTTTTGAACTCATTCTTGCAAGAAATTGTCCCATATAAAAAATAGCTTTCTTAATGTACATTTCCTTCTTTTTCCTTTAGTTGATGGGTATTGAAATTGACACAAAATACGGAGGAACGGGAGCTTCATTTTTTTCCTCTGTCCTAGTGATAGAGGAATTAGCCAAAGTTGATGCATCTGTGGCTCTGGTATGTGACATTCAGAACACATTAATTAACAGGATGATTAGAAAATATGGAACAGAAGAACAGAAGGCTACCTATTTGCCCAAGCTAGCTACAGAAAAGGTGAGTCGACATGAGTTGTTGAAATGGATCTGATCTTGTCTAAATGTAGGATGTTTTCAGGAGAAAAGTAGCTATAGTGTTGATTTTTCTGTTTAAAACAACAACACAGCACCACTAATTGCTCAGCTCGGTCGCTCAGTTGTGTCCAACTCTTTGTGACCCCATGAATCCCAGCACGCCAGGCCTCCCTGTCCATCACCAACTCCCGGAGTCCACCCAAACCCATGTCCATTGAGTTAGTGATACCATCCAACCATCTCATCCTCTGTCGTCCCCTTCTCCTCCTGCCCTTAATCTTTCCCAGCATCAGGGTCTTTTCAAATGAGTCAGCTCTTGGCATCAGGTGGCCAAAGTGTTGGAGTTTCAGCCTTAACATCAGTCCTTCCAATGAACACCCAGAACTGATCTCCTTTAGGATGGACTGGTTGGATCTCCTTGCAGTCCAAGGGACTCTCAAGAGTCTTCTCCAACACCACAGTTCAAAATCATCCATTCTTTGGCACTCAGCTTTCTTTATAGTCCAACTCTCACATCCATACATGACCACTGAAAAAACCATAGCCTTGACTAGAAGGACCTTTGTTGACAAAGTGATATCTCTGCTTTTGAATATGTTATCTAGGTTGGTCATAACTTTCCTTCTAAGGAGTAAGCGTCTTTTAATTTCATGGCTGTAATAACCATCTGCAGTGATTTTGGAGCCCAGAAAAATAAAGTCAGCTACTGTTTCCACTGTTTCCCCATCTATTTGCCATGAAGTGATTATTACTCAAGCGATGCTCAATAAATTAATGCTACCCTGGTGGCTCAGACAGTAAAGAATGTGCCTGCAATGCAGGAGACCTGGGTTGGATCCCTGGATCAGAAAGATCCCCTGGAGAAGGGTATGACACCCCACTCCAGTATTCTTGCTGGGAGAATTCCATGGGTAGAGGAGCGTGGTGGGCTACAGTCTATGGGATTGCAGAGAGTTGGACATGACTGAGTGGCTAATACACACTAGAAAAATACACTCGGGAATTTAGAGAAGTACCATTGCACAGTTAAATCATTTCTGTTTTAGGCCCAGTTATATCTACTGTTTTGATTGGTGGTTTCATTTACATTGCGATTATGAATACCAGTTTAATGAAACGTAACTTTGAATATGTGCTTAGATCTCTAAGCCTGACCTAGACAAATAGTGGAATATATTTTGGGAAATAGTGCTGTCAGAATGCCGTTACTATTTCGATATGTACAGGCTTTTGGAAGTAGCTAAAAGTTTTTGATTTTCAAATGTTGATTTTGCTATAAGTGGGTATTTGTTATGCAGAATATAAATACAAGTATTAATTTGGAATTTTTTCCTCGCATGTGTAGGCATCAAGCATCTGCATCTCCGAGGCTGGAGCAGGTAGTGATTCATTTGCTATGAAGACCAGAGCTGATAAAAAGGGAGATTATTACATCATCAACGGGTCAAAGATGTGGATTAGCAGCGCTGAGATTGCTGGGCTGTTCGTGGTGATGGCAAATGCAGACTTTTCTGTTGTAAGTTTGAAGACAAACGTGCTCACTGTTGCCCCCCTCATCTTTTCTCTGTTTCTTTTCCTTACTTGCATTTTCTTCTTAGGACTTAGTCTTAAATTCTTCATTATCCTCAGAATTGGAAAAGTTAGACAGCCGACATCTTTTCATCAGCTTATTTACTAAACTCCTAAAACAAATATTATAATTAACAATAAATTTTAGCTACGTGGAGGACCATTTAATTAATCTCCTAATCTGTTAGACAGGAGGCTAAAATATTGAATTTTATAGAATTTCAGATTTTCTGCTTAATAATGAATTTAAGTAGCTATTTAGTACATTCATTTAGATGTGGATCATTTTAAGTTTTTTTGAATTTGTTACAGTGTTAGGTCTGTTTTATTTTTTGGCCAGGAGGCATGTGGGATCTCTGTTCCCCAACCAGGGATTGAATCCACACCTCTTACATTGAAAGGTGAAGTCTTAACCACTGGACAGCCAGGGAAGTCCCTTAGCACATTTATTTTTTAAAATTCTTTTTCTAGCCCATTTATTTTTAAGAATGTTTTCTTACATTCTTAAAATAAGAAAGGCTTATTCTTATTTAAAAGAAAAAGGGCTTCCCAGATGGCTCAGGAGTAAAGAATCTGCCAATGCACAGGAGACACAGGTTCAATTCCTGAGTCTGGATGATCCCCTGGGGGAGACAGTAGCAACCTGTTCCAGTTTTCTTACCTAGAGTATCCATCATGGACAGAAGAGCATGGTGGGCTACAGTCCATGGGGTTGCACAGAGTTGGACATAACTGAACACACACGTACACATTCAGTTGAAAAACAGACATATAGCAAATTGATAGAGATTGCTTTAGTTTTTTCTCTAGAGTAACAATTTAATTAAATTTTGAAACTTTATAAAATAAAGTTAAATTTAAGATGGGGAATTAATCATGTAATACTTTTGTGTTGCTTAATGATTTTAATAGCAATAGTGGTTTCTGAAAGTGTAAAATAAAGAGTGAAGTTCTTGATTTTGGATCTACTGTCACTACTCTGGTTTCATAACACACTTGGTGCAATTCTGAGTTGATTAGTAATTAGTGCTAAAGTCTGCTTTGAGTTCTCTGTTTACTTTGAGCCCTTTGGAAACAAGAGATCTTCTCAGTCAAAGTGGTGATAGCATTTTAAATCTGCATTTCAGGGGTATAAAGGAATTACCTGCTTCTTGGTCGATGGTGATACCGAGGGCCTTCATGTAGGGAAACCAGAGAACAAATTGGGAATCAGAGCGTCTTCCACCTGCCCAATCACATTTGAAAATGTCAAGGTGGGTATCTTAGACAAGGAATACGCTCTGCCTGTATGCATAGTTGCAAGTAAGGTATCAAAATTGTTAGTCCTACACAGGAGAATATTTTGTAAACCTCTTGAACAGTGATCTTAGTTGAGGTCATGACCTCAGTGTGCTTCTCACAAGTGTTGAGACCAAGGATGGAAACCTGTTTGCCCAGCCGCAGGTCTCAAGTGTCAACCCCGAGAAGTCATCTCCTTCATAGTTTAGCAACCTGTTACTTGTGCACCAAACATGGCTTTGGAGGAGGAAGTCCACAGCAAGGCCACAAGGTGGGGCTGTTGCCCAGTAAGAGTGGAAAACAGCCAGGCAGCCCCCCGCAGGTGAGAGCTGAGTCTTAAAAAAAAAAGCGATGACTAGAATGGGGTGCTTTAGACTCGACTGAGATAGGGCAAGGTGCAATCCATCAGCTGCCAATGGTGAGAATGTCACTTTGGCTCCCTGGTGACTGTGTATGTGCTCTTGGGGTGTCCTTATGGGGTCGTGTGAGCCTCACTGCTGTGCCCCAACTCTCTCTCTTCTCATCTCCCTTTGCTTTCCCCACGCTGCCCACTCTTGTCTCCTAACTGCTCATGTTAAGAAGCTAAATGTATTTTTTAAATTTCTCTCCTGCTATCTATAAAGCAGGTTTATTTTTGTGGCCATGCCACACGGCTTATGAGATCTTAGTTCCCCACCCAGGGATCAAACTTGGGCCCCCAGCAGTGAAAGCGCAGAGTCCTAACCACTGGACCACCTGCTAAGTGTATTTTTTTTTTAATTGCTCCTAGTCTAGATTTTTTTTTTTTTCACTTTATTTTGCTTTACAATACTGTATTGGTTTTGCCATACATTGACATGAATCCGCCACAGGTGTACATGAGTTCCCAGTCCTGAACCCCCCTAGTCTAGATTTTTTAAGTATGAGTAAACAGCTTGATCTATTTCTTCACTCCTCCTTTATCTTGTGTCCACATGCATGTGTCCACACACACCCCTCCATTGATTTTTGTAGCAGTAATAGTCTCAACAGAAGAAAGGTTGACTACCCATCCACGTTTTCTGTTATTCCTGATAGTTTATCTCACATTGTAGCATACAAGTAAGAGTTCAGGGAGAGGGGCGGAAATTGTTATTCATTTATGTTGTTGATTAATTGTATGAGATTTCATTCTTCTAGATTCAACAGATGTCTGTGCTAGGCTCTGGAGGATGCAGTAGTGAATAGCATGGATTTGAGTTCTGTCCCTCCGAGAGTGCGTGGGAAGCAGTTTAGAAGGAGTTACAGAGATATACTAGACAATTTCCTTGGAGTTTAATGAATACTATGCTAGAGTGTTATCACAGAAATTGAGAGTATATGTGCATTTAAAAATATATAATCAAAATGAATTATGGCAAATTAAATTGAGAAATAACTGCAGATTTTTCTTTTCAGGTTCCAAAAACAAATATCCTGGGACAAGTTGGGCATGGCTATAAATACGCCATCGGGAGTCTTAATGAAGGCAGAATAGGAATCGCTGCACAGGTTAGTCAGATTTTACCTTTAACTTGACTCTTCCACACACAGTCAATTAAAATGTAAAAAGAAAAAAAAATCAGTAAAACCAGTGAGTATTTGGAAGCTTGTCAACACAAGATGGCGCCCTTCCCTTCCATGAAGTGAAAGAATAGCTTCTGGCTGTGATTTCTTTAAAATTCTGCTTTGATCAATTATGTAATATCCTGAGACCCAAACAGTGGTTTAGAGCTAACAGTTTTTTTCTGCTTTGAGAGCATTAAAGTATTATCTAATACCTGAATCAATAACTTAAGTACATTGTAGATTAAATGTGGTGGTTTTTTTTGAAAATCAACTTTTCAAAGCATGCAGTTCATTTTGCAATTTTAAAAATTAATAATAAGTAACATTCAGGGGACTTCCCTGGCAGTCCAGTAGCTGACTCCATGTTCCCAGTGCAGGGGGCGCAGGTTTGATCCGTGGTTGGGGAACCAGATAGCACAAGCCACAGCTGCAGATCCCACGTGCCGCAAGGGAGATCAAAGATACCAGGTGCCACAACCAAGACCCAGCGCAACCAGATAAATAAACAAACATTTAAAATAAGTAAATAATCTTTTTTAAGAAAAAAGGAAGACAGTACAGTCTTAGTGAGAGTCTCTGTAGATAATGAAAGATTTTTACTTAATGTTTTGCATGTGAAAATCAAACAACTTTTTGGCCTCCCAGTTAGAGATAAAATGGCAACAATTAAACATATATAAGATAAGAACTGTTCAACTTTTTTAACCAAATTTGCCCTTTAAATAGCATATTAAATTTTTCTATTAGATGACACCAGTTGCTTTCTAGAATCACAAAATGAAATCTTATGAATTCATTTTTGTAACATATCAACTTTTAATCAATGAGTATTCAGAATTCAAAAACTTACAGCTTTTAGATTTTGAAGATACTGCATATATCAACTATTTGGAGTAGTTAAATTATAATTTTACTCTAGATTTTTCTTCACTGCTATTAATCTGCTAAAAATATTCTTACCTCAAAACATATTTCCCACAAAGCATAGAAAACATATCAGTAAAGAGAACTGGCTAATTTTTTTATTTTCAAGTTTTTCTGTGATTCAGCTTCATCAGATATGGCATTAAAAACTATAGCACTGGATTTTGTTCTTCCCAGAGACAGAAATAATACAGATGGCCGGCAGTAAATACACAGCCTAGGCTTTAGTCTAATTACTCCAAGTTATCATATAACCTAATTAAAAGTTAAGGTTAGAAAAAAGAGAAACAAAGAGTAAAGTCTGGTAGTTATTGTTTCTTGATTAATACTGTGAATGCGTTTTAGAGAAGGAGACGCCTGTAACAGTGAACTGAAGGTGTCCATCCTCAAAATACTATAGTTGTAAAGAATTTTAGTTTTTCACTATTTATAGTGAACACATTGTACACTGTTTTGGAAAAGCCTGTGTTGACTGACAAGTGATCACTACAATTTGTGTCCATTTACTATATTGTTGGCATCCTGTGAACTTTAGTTGTAAGAGGTTAGCAGCATCATCTTCTCTCACAGNTAAATTTTGAAACTTTATAAAATAAAGTTAAATTTAAGATGGGGAATTAATCATGTAATACTTTTGTGTTGCTTAATGATTTTAATAGCAATAGTGGTTTCTGAAAGTGTAAAATAAAGAGTGAAGTTCTTGATTTTGGATCTACTGTCACTACTCTGGTTTCATAACACACTTGGTGCAATTCTGAGTTGATTAGTAATTAGTGCTAAAGTCTGCTTTGAGTTCTCTGTTTACTTTGAGCCCTTTGGAAACAAGAGATCTTCTCAGTCAAAGTGGTGATAGCATTTTAAATCTGCATTTCAGGGGTATAAAGGAATTACCTGCTTCTTGGTCGATGGTGATACCGAGGGCCTTCATGTAGGGAAACCAGAGAACAAATTGGGAATCAGAGCGTCTTCCACCTGCCCAATCACATTTGAAAATGTCAAGGTGGGTATCTTAGACAAGGAATACGCTCTGCCTGTATGCATAGTTGCAAGTAAGGTATCAAAATTGTTAGTCCTACACAGGAGAATATTTTGTAAACCTCTTGAACAGTGATCTTAGTTGAGGTCATGACCTCAGTGTGCTTCTCACAAGTGTTGAGACCAAGGATGGAAACCTGTTTGCCCAGCCGCAGGTCTCAAGTGTCAACCCCGAGAAGTCATCTCCTTCATAGTTTAGCAACCTGTTACTTGTGCACCAAACATGGCTTTGGAGGAGGAAGTCCACAGCAAGGCCACAAGGTGGGGCTGTTGCCCAGTAAGAGTGGAAAACAGCCAGGCAGCCCCCCGCAGGTGAGAGCTGAGTCTTAAAAAAAAAAGCGATGACTAGAATGGGGTGCTTTAGACTCGACTGAGATAGGGCAAGGTGCAATCCATCAGCTGCCAATGGTGAGAATGTCACTTTGGCTCCCTGGTGACTGTGTATGTGCTCTTGGGGTGTCCTTATGGGGTCGTGTGAGCCTCACTGCTGTGCCCCAACTCTCTCTCTTCTCATCTCCCTTTGCTTTCCCCACGCTGCCCACTCTTGTCTCCTAACTGCTCATGTTAAGAAGCTAAATGTATTTTTTAAATTTCTCTCCTGCTATCTATAAAGCAGGTTTATTTTTGTGGCCATGCCACACGGCTTATGAGATCTTAGTTCCCCACCCAGGGATCAAACTTGGGCCCCCAGCAGTGAAAGCGCAGAGTCCTAACCACTGGACCACCTGCTAAGTGTATTTTTTTTTTAATTGCTCCTAGTCTAGATTTTTTTTTTTTTCACTTTATTTTGCTTTACAATACTGTATTGGTTTTGCCATACATTGACATGAATCCGCCACAGGTGTACATGAGTTCCCAGTCCTGAACCCCCCTAGTCTAGATTTTTTAAGTATGAGTAAACAGCTTGATCTATTTCTTCACTCCTCCTTTATCTTGTGTCCACATGCATGTGTCCACACACACCCCTCCATTGATTTTTGTAGCAGTAATAGTCTCAACAGAAGAAAGGTTGACTACCCATCCACGTTTTCTGTTATTCCTGATAGTTTATCTCACATTGTAGCATACAAGTAAGAGTTCAGGGAGAGGGGCGGAAATTGTTATTCATTTATGTTGTTGATTAATTGTATGAGATTTCATTCTTCTAGATTCAACAGATGTCTGTGCTAGGCTCTGGAGGATGCAGTAGTGAATAGCATGGATTTGAGTTCTGTCCCTCCGAGAGTGCGTGGGAAGCAGTTTAGAAGGAGTTACAGAGATATACTAGACAATTTCCTTGGAGTTTAATGAATACTATGCTAGAGTGTTATCACAGAAATTGAGAGTATATGTGCATTTAAAAATATATAATCAAAATGAATTATGGCAAATTAAATTGAGAAATAACTGCAGATTTTTCTTTTCAGGTTCCAAAAACAAATATCCTGGGACAAGTTGGGCATGGCTATAAATACGCCATCGGGAGTCTTAATGAAGGCAGAATAGGAATCGCTGCACAGGTTAGTCAGATTTTACCTTTAACTTGACTCTTCCACACACAGTCAATTAAAATGTAAAAAGAAAAAAAAATCAGTAAAACCAGTGAGTATTTGGAAGCTTGTCAACACAAGATGGCGCCCTTCCCTTCCATGAAGTGAAAGAATAGCTTCTGGCTGTGATTTCTTTAAAATTCTGCTTTGATCAATTATGTAATATCCTGAGACCCAAACAGTGGTTTAGAGCTAACAGTTTTTTTCTGCTTTGAGAGCATTAAAGTATTATCTAATACCTGAATCAATAACTTAAGTACATTGTAGATTAAATGTGGTGGTTTTTTTTGAAAATCAACTTTTCAAAGCATGCAGTTCATTTTGCAATTTTAAAAATTAATAATAAGTAACATTCAGGGGACTTCCCTGGCAGTCCAGTAGCTGACTCCATGTTCCCAGTGCAGGGGGCGCAGGTTTGATCCGTGGTTGGGGAACCAGATAGCACAAGCCACAGCTGCAGATCCCACGTGCCGCAAGGGAGATCAAAGATACCAGGTGCCACAACCAAGACCCAGCGCAACCAGATAAATAAACAAACATTTAAAATAAGTAAATAATCTTTTTTAAGAAAAAAGGAAGACAGTACAGTCTTAGTGAGAGTCTCTGTAGATAATGAAAGATTTTTACTTAATGTTTTGCATGTGAAAATCAAACAACTTTTTGGCCTCCCAGTTAGAGATAAAATGGCAACAATTAAACATATATAAGATAAGAACTGTTCAACTTTTTTAACCAAATTTGCCCTTTAAATAGCATATTAAATTTTTCTATTAGATGACACCAGTTGCTTTCTAGAATCACAAAATGAAATCTTATGAATTCATTTTTGTAACATATCAACTTTTAATCAATGAGTATTCAGAATTCAAAAACTTACAGCTTTTAGATTTTGAAGATACTGCATATATCAACTATTTGGAGTAGTTAAATTATAATTTTACTCTAGATTTTTCTTCACTGCTATTAATCTGCTAAAAATATTCTTACCTCAAAACATATTTCCCACAAAGCATAGAAAACATATCAGTAAAGAGAACTGGCTAATTTTTTCATTTTCAAGTTTTTCTGTGATTCAGCTTCATCAGATATGGCATTAAAAACTATAGCACTGGATTTTGTTCTTCCCAGAGACAGAAATAATACAGATGGCCGGCAGTAAATACACAGCCTAGGCTTTAGTCTAATTACTCCAAGTTATCATATAACCTAATTAAAAGTTAAGGTTAGAAAAAAGAGAAACAAAGAGTAAAGTCTGGTAGTTATTGTTTCTTGATTAATACTGTGAATGCGTTTTAGAGAAGGAGACGCCTGTAACAGTGAACTGAAGGTGTCCATCCTCAAAATACTATAGTTGTAAAGAATTTTAGTTTTTCACTATTTATAGTGAACACATTGTACACTGTTTTGGAAAAGCCTGTGTTGACTGACAAGTGATCACTACAATTTGTGTCCATTTACTATATTGTTGGCATCCTGTGAACTTTAGTTGTAAGAGGTTAGCAGCATCATCTTCTCTCACAGCTGAAAGTGCAGTGAGTTGCTGCCTCATTTTAATTTGCTTTTGGGGTTTTGACTTGGTTTGGGTTTTGTTCTTAATATAATGGGGCATAATACTCCATCCTCCAGAAAGCTCAAAGTAAAAGGCTGAGGAAAAATTTGAATGAACACTAATGAAATATTGATAAGTTTATGGGCATTTCCCCCAAAAGCTTTAACTATTGATTTTCTTTTTCCTTTTTCTAAAACCTACATGGTTTGATGTAATTAGATAGTGATTTAACAGCTACCTAATGTTGAAATGTAGAAACAATTTCTAAGCTCAAATTCATTCAGTTCTGATGGAGATGAGGATGGCAGTGAGACAGTCCAGCTATAACTGCCACCATATTCTGATTTGTTCCTCAAATGTATACACTGATATTTTTACTGGCATCTCTGTGTCAGTTGTCCCCAACCCTCGCTGTGCATTAAATCATTAAAGAGTTTTCAGGATGCTGATGCTCAGGCCCACTCTCCCTCCCCCTTCTGTCCCATGCCCAGGGTTAGGGTTTGGTTGCTAGACCCTCACATTGTTTGTTCATTTGTTTTTCCACCATTGAAAATAATTTATTGAGGTGAAGTTTGGGTAACAAAATTAATCATTTTAAAGTGAATAATTCAGTAGCATTGTTATGTTCCCAATGTTGCTTATCGGTCACCACTCTTACCCTAGAACATTTTCGTCACCCCAGAAAGAAGCGCTGTGCCTTGAAGGATTCACCCTGAGCGCTGGGTAGACTTACCTTTATGGTCCCTCTCATCAGTTCAGTCCAGTCACTCAGTCGTGTCCAACTCTGCGACCCTATGGACTGCAGCAGGCCAGGCAGATGGAGGGTTCTGACAAGACGTGGCCCACCGGGGAAGGGAATGGCAAACCACTTCCATATTCTTGCCTTGAGAACCCCATGAACAGTATAAAAAGGGTCCCTCTCGTAGTTTGCTCTAAGTCAAGCGGCAAGGGAAGGAGGGTGGCTGAGCATTTGTGGTCCTGGAGAGGTTACTGCTCAGGGCAGCCGCACATTGGTATTTTTATTATTTGAGTTCCCCTAGATGATTATGATATGCTGTCAGGGTTGAGAAACACTGCTCCTTTACGTCCTGACACCCAACCCACCAAAGCTCTTGTCATTCAGTCGCTAAGTCCTGTCTGACTCTTTGCAACCCTGTGGACTACAGTATACCAGGCTTCCCTGTCCTTCACCATCTCCCACAGTTCGCTCAAACTCATATCCATTGATTTGGTGAATCCGTCCAACCATCACATCCTCTGTCACCCTCTTTTCCTCCTGCCTTCAGTCTTTCCCAGCATCAGGGTCTTTTCCATTGAGTCAGCTCATCATAATCGGTGACCAAAGTATTAGAACTTCAGCTTCAGCATCAGTCCTGCCAATGAATATTCAGGGTTTTCTTTAGGATTGACTGATTTGATCTCCTTGCTGTTCAAGGGGCTCTCAAGAGTCTTATCCAGCACCAAAGGTGTTATTAATCCTGACCATATACGAAATGGACCAGAAGATAAAAGGTTCTGAAGCGATAAAATTTCTGAGGCTTAGTTTGTGCCTAGAGACTCAAGCTTAAAGAAGAAGAATCCGTAAAAGTGGGCATAATACGCCAAAAAGTCTGCCTCCATGCTGGAGTCAAATGTACTCTTCTTCATAGGAAATTACTCACATTTTCTCCTCATTCACGACCTCATGACTTCCTAAGCTAAGCTTAGTGACAGTGGCAGTAGAACACAGAGGAAGGTGGAACAGCCTGCCCTCCTGCCTACGTAGTCACATCCACATCCAACTTTNAGGCAGATGGAGGGTTCTGACAAGACGTGGCCCACCGGGGAAGGGAATGGCAAACCACTTCCATATTCTTGCCTTGAGAACCCCATGAACAGTATAAAAAGGGTCCCTCTCGTAGTTTGCTCTAAGTCAAGCGGCAAGGGAAGGAGGGTGGCTGAGCATTTGTGGTCCTGGAGAGGTTACTGCTCAGGGCAGCCGCACATTGGTATTTTTATTATTTGAGTTCCCCTAGATGATTCTGATATGCTGTCAGGGTTGAGAAACACTGCTCCTTTACGTCCTGACACCCAACCCACCAAAGCTCTTGTCATTCAGTCGCTAAGTCCTGTCTGACTCTTTGCAACCCTGTGGACTACAGTATACCAGGCTTCCCTGTCCTTCACCATCTCCCACAGTTCGCTCAAACTCATATCCATTGATTTGGTGAATCCGTCCAACCATCACATCCTCTGTCACCCTCTTTTCCTCCTGCCTTCAGTCTTTCCCAGCATCAGGGTCTTTTCCATTGAGTCAGCTCATCATAATCGGTGACCAAAGTATTAGAACTTCAGCTTCAGCATCAGTCCTGCCAATGAATATTCAGGGTTTTCTTTAGGATTGACTGATTTGATCTCCTTGCTGTTCAAGGGGCTCTCAAGAGTCTTATCCAGCACCAAAGGTGTTATTAATCCTGACCATATACGAAATGGACCAGAAGATAAAAGGTTCTGAAGCGATAAAATTTCTGAGGCTTAGTTTGTGCCTAGAGACTCAAGCTTAAAGAAGAAGAATCCGTAAAAGTGGGCATAATACGCCAAAAAGTCTGCCTCCATGCTGGAGTCAAATGTACTCTTCTTCATAGGAAATTACTCACATTTTCTCCTCATTCACGACCTCATGACTTCCTAAGCTAAGCTTAGTGACAGTGGCAGTAGAACACAGAGGAAGGTGGAACAGCCTGCCCTCCTGCCTACGTAGTCACATCCACATCCAACTTTCTGCAGCCCCATGGACTGTAGCCCACCAGGCTCCTCTGTCCATGGGATTTCCCAGGCAAGCATATGGAGCGGGTTGCTATTTCCTTCTCCGGGAAATCTTCCCGACCCAGGGATCGAACCCAAGTCTCCTGTATTTCCTGCATTGACAGGCAGGTTCTTTACCCTCTGAGCCATCAGGGAAGTGTTCCGCCAATTACTAGAACTTGAGTTCTATAAATGCAGTGGGTGAAGGTCATTAACATGTGCCTCACCATCTTGGTATGCCTAGTTCTTTCTCTACCCCAACTTTTCAATTTGCCTGTAAAAAGAATTTATAACCTGAATAGTTAAGAACATAAACTATTAATAAAAAATAAAATCTGATTTTTTTTAACAGATGCTGGGACTGGCTCAAGGCTGTTTTGACTACACTATTCCATATATTAAAGAAAGGGAACAATTTGGCAGAAGGATATTTGATTTTCAGGTATGTAATTATTAGTATCTTTCTACCGTTCCATACTCTCTTGTCTTCCTGTTAATGAAAAGCTTCGTTACAAAGCCACAAGGGAATCCTCTCAGGGATTTTAATGGGAGAGGCACAGGGAGGAAGGACTAGGTCTCAGTGTGTATACTTATGACTGCATTGACCTTCTCCAAGGGCAGAACAGTAGTCCCTGAGGCCTGGTTATGGCATGCTTCAGGACACACCAGTGAGCACTTGAGAGCTGCCTCCTCATGGCTTCCAAATTCCAGAGCCTGGGGTTTGTGGTCAGACATCCTGGGTTAGAATCCTGGTTCTTTGTCTTGCTGGCTTAGTCCTCGAGTATGTTACATCACCTCTGCAAACCTCAGCTGCTTCATCTATAGAGTAAAGATAACACTGCATACTCTTTAGGATGGTTTGGAATCAAATAGATGTTTTAAGGGGCTTCTCTGGTGAATCAGATGGTAAAGAATCTGCCTGCAGTGCCAGAGACCTGGATCCCTGGGTTAGGAAGATCCCCTGGAGAAGGAAACAGCTACCCTCTTCAGTATTCTGGCCTGCAGAGTTCCGTGGACAAAGAGCCAGACACGACAGCGACGTTGACTTTCTTTCAGATGTTTCAAGTGCTTGACACAGTATTAAAAATAACATTCACATTTTTAAACATAATTCTACGATAATTTATCTTTTAAATCTTCACGTGCATGCTAAGTTGCTTCAGTTGTATCTGACTCTTCTCGACCCGATGGACAGTAGCCCACCAGGCTTCTCTGTTCATGAGATTCTCCAGACAAGAATACTGGAATGGTTTGCCATGCCCTTCCTCAAGGGAATCTTCCAGACCTAGGGATCAAATCCGTATTTCCCACGGCTCTTGCGTTGCAGGCGGATTCTTTATCGCTGAGCCACCAGGGAAAGCTTTAAATCTCGGCAGTTGTCAACAATTTACGTGAACTTTGAAAAGTTTTTCAGAAGCAATATATGGAGCAGTTTATTTTAGACTGCAGGTTTTAAACTGCTTTCTGGTGGCTCAGACAGTAAAGAATCTGCCTGCAATCAGGAGACCTGGGTTCAATCCCTGGGTTGGGAAGATCCCTTGAAGGGGATGGCTACCCATTCCAGTATTGTTGCCTGGAAAATTCCATGGACTAGAGGAGCCTGGCGGGCTACAGTCCATGAGGTCGAAAAGAGTTGGATACAACTAACACTTTTGCAAAATGAATGTTTATTTTTAGGCAAGTATGTTTTGAGTCTGTCAGTGTTCCATATACAGGTGGGATTTTGACAATGAGCTGTCTTTCCAGAAATTGTGATTCTCTACATTGGATCTGACTATTCCAGGGGCTCCAACACCAAGTAGCTCACATGGCCACCCAGCTGGAAGCTGCACGATTACTCACATACAATGCTGCAAGGCTCTTAGAAGCTGGAAGGCCAATCATTAAAGAAGCATCTATGGCCAAATATCATGCCTCCGAGGTAAAACAAACGAGTAATGCAGTCTTTTAAATTTTTTTTTTAACTTTTTATTTTGTATTGGGACTATAGCCAATTAATAATGCTATGATAGTTTCAGGTTGCAGTCTTTTAATTTTTGAGATATTTATTTATTAATCTTGTCATTTAGGAACGTTGCTTGAACATTTGTTTGTTTTTCAAGTAAGATAACATGGACCTTCTAGTTCCTACACAGGAAATGCAAGAAAGTACAGCTGCCATAGGAAGGTGCTTCACTCTGTATGGTTTCCATGTTCTCATGGCTCTCGGGTGGAAACCAAGTCACCCAGTTCAGGTGGAAACCCCACTGTAAATCCCTAGGTGGGCCTCAGCTAAACACTGGCATCATGGCTGTGGTTCCAAGTTGGAGCGAAGCTAATGCCCTGGAGATAACGTGAAATAGAAAATAGCAGGAAGACACCATCCTCGTGTTGACTGTACTCTGCATGTAACACGTGGACTCAGGCTGAAACTTGGTCGCGTCACAGGGCTCGGCAGTGTGTTAGTCAGTCCCTGGCCTCACATATTCCTTTGGCCCCTTCAGTCCCCAGGTCTAATCTTGTGCCTCAGCCTCCCTCCTGAATTCCAGACTAACAGAGCTGCTTCTGCTTTACCCACCCTATTCCGCTCCCCCGAACGCCACCCTCCCTTCCCGCCCTGCACAGTCACAAACCTGAGTCCCCTCAACGCCCCTCCTTTGCTCCCACTCCCTGTTGAATCCATCATCCGTTATGAGAATTCTGCCCCTCAGTGTGTCTTGAATTTGTTTCTCTCTCCCCTGGTATTTATTACCAATCATCTAGTCCAGGCTGTGCCACATCTTTACCAAACCACTGGAGGCAATTTCTAACTTCTCGTTGGTCCCTGTGGCTTCCTCCAGTCCAGTATCCCCTTCAAGGTGTCCATGAGGCCATGCTACACTCTAGTTTTAAACCCTTCAGTGACTCCTCACAACAAATGGGACCTTTTTATTCACCTGTTGTTGCTTTGAACAAATTACCAAAAATTTAGTGCCTGAGACAGGACAGTTCTATCGTCTCACAGTTGTGGGGTAAGACATCTGAAATGAGCCTCACAGGTGATGCAGTGGTAAAGAGTCCGCCTGCAGTGCAGGAGACGCACAGAGACTCAAGTTCGATCCCTGGGTCGGGAAGATCCCCTGGAGGAGGACATGGCCACGCACTCCAGTCTTCTTGCCTGGAGAATCCCATGAGGAGCCTGGTGGGCCACAGTCCGTGGGGTTGCAGAGAGTTGGACACAACTGAGCGACTGAGCACACACAGACACATGCACGCACGTTCACACACACGTGTCTGTGCACACGTGTGCATGCACACACGCACACGGTGAAATTTGAGTGTCAGTGGAGCTGCTTTCCTGGGGGCTCTGGGAGAAAGTCCATCTCCTCTTCTTCCCCAGCTTCTAGAGCCCACTCGCCTTCTGAGACTCAGAGCCCCTTCCTCCGTCTTCAGAGCCAGCAGTGTGTCGTGTGTTTAGATCTCCCTGTGTCTGTGGTCACATCACCCTTCTCTACTTTCCTCTTTCCCTTATAAGGACCCTTGTGATGGCATGGGACCTGCCCAGATAACCTGGAATCATCCCTTAACTTAACCGACCTGCAAGTTCCTATGCCATGTAGGTGGTGCACATTTATACTTTCTGGGGATTCTCCTGTGGACACCTTTGAGGGCCAGCAGGTTATTTAAACGGCTCACGTCACATGAGGCCCACTGCTGCCCACACCCATTCCTTTTTTGCAGCTCACCGCGACGCCAGCCCATTGGTCCTCAGGCCTTGGAGGGTGATTAACCCACTTCCCCCTTGGAGCCTTTCTACATGTCAGTCCTCAGTTTGAAATGTCCTCTGACTTGTTCTTTCGTTGCCAGCGAGGCTGAACCTTCCTCATCCATTACCCGTCTAAGCTGTGGCAGCTTCTCCCGCAGGCTCTTCTCTGACCCCGTACAGTTTTCAGTTTCAGTGATCGTGGTTCAACGTCTATCTCTCTGAATGACCAGCAGGACCAAAAAGGCAGTGAATGGTCAACACTCAGACATTGTGGCTGGCAGAGTGGATGATACAGGAAGGCCCTTGGTTAACATTTGCTGAGTAAATGACACCGTCGACAAGTGTATGAGTCTAATACAAAGACTTCTCTTAAGAAGAATTTTATGAACTAATAGGAAATTTTCCATAAATGGTATAGAGACTGGGACGAAGAAATGTTAATTTACAAAATAACCTCGATCCTTCCAATTGCCAATGGCAGTGAATCCATGTTACTAAGAATATTTTAGAGTGTTGGTCATGTGTAAGTTATGTGGTTTCAGCATGATTTGTGCTTCTTTTTGGTAGCTTGCAGGCCTCATTACCAGCAAGTGTATCGAGTGGATGGGAGGAGTGGGCTACACCAAAAGTTACCCTGTGGAAAAATATTTCCGAGATGCGAAGATTGGTAAATAGAGTTTTTAACATTTATTTTGTTTTATTTGACTCTGTAGGTGTTTTAGGCTGTTGTATTGGTTTGATATTTTTGTTGTTGTTACTGGTACCTAGGCAGAGGCAGTTTTAATCTCTTCAGTTACTGTGTTTCTTGGCTCTCCTTTTTTTGTGGCTGGATTTTTCCCCCTCTACTTCTTCCTTCAAAAAAAATAGATTTATTATTTTTTAAACATCAAATTGTCTTTTTAAATGCCTCAAGGCCTCTGAGGGCCTTTCAATAAAACCACAACAAATTCTACTGTCTTAATTTTTCTTTTACTAAAAGTGTTAATATTTTTGATTGGCTTAATGCTGTTGCTGGAAGCTCAGTTCTAATTTTTGCCATTAAGTGGGTAACCAAGCTTGAGCGTTCCATTGCTCTACTGACAGGTAGGAAGATAGAAACTCAGCAGTTATAAAAGCTGCCTATTCCCAGGAAACCATCCAGGCTTGTGCATTGATAGTTTAGGAACGGGAAACTTCACCTGTTTAGCACTGATTCTGGAAATCTAGTGGAATATTGTTATCTCTTAGGTAAAATTACCTTGTCAAATAATATGACATTTAGCGCACGTTGGATAGTGTTCCTGGTAAAGTTCTATAGTAAATGCAGAGGTGGTGTTTGCAGACCTGATTCCTGTACAGACTCTTTTACTGTGGCTGCACTCCTTTATGTTCCTTTTCTCCCCTTTCTTTAAGGCACAATTTATGAAGGAACTTCAAATATCCAGCTGAACACCATCGCAAAGTGCATCGGTGCGGAATACTGACAGGACAGCCAAAGAAGTGGGCCCCTTCCCTGGTGCCAATGGTGTTAAATTTTGAACTCTGTGCCTTGTTGGGGGCTGTGGACCTCCATCTCACTGAATGATTTCATTTGGGCCCTTCATCTTGGATCTGAGACCCTTTCTCTCTTTTCTTTACAATCTGCTTAACTTAGGCACAGAAAATCATTTTTAAAATTTGGGAAGAAATGTACCTGTATTTTCTCCAAAACTACTTTTAAAGCTCTCTATGCATTATCATTCTAGCTTCAGTATACAGAAGTTTCACTTCATTAGAATTTGGAAAAAATAATGACAGTTTAAGTCTTTCTTGCAGATATGGCATTTTATATTCCTGTCATTATATATCATCAGTCAAAGAGACATTTGTGATCTTTGGCAGTTCTATAGAACAAACAGATTCAATTCTAAGTTGCTAAACTAGGTAGACACTGATAAAAATTTATTTAGAAAAATCTAAAAGTTTTTGGAAAAGACTCATTGGAAAAGACCCCGATGCTGGGAAAGATAGACAGGAGGAGAAGGGGACGGCAGAGGATGAAATGGTTGGATGGCATCACCAACTTGACGGACATGAGTTTGAGCAAGCTCTGGGAGTTGGTGATAGACAGGGAAGCCTGGCGTGCCACAGTCCATGGGGTCGAAAAGAGTCGGACACGACTGAACTGAAAAGTGTTAGTTCTGAATATAAGAAAGTGAGTGGAAAACGAGGGTATAACTCTATAGTTTATATAATTGAAGAAAACATTTTAACAAAGGAAAGCAATGTAATTTGTTACTATAACTGACCAGTGTAAAAGGTGTATTTTATGATGATTGCAGTAGACCATTTTGAAAACAAGTCTTGAGGATTTCCCTGATAATCCAGTGGTGAAGAATCTGCCTTGCAGTGCATGGGACGTGGGTTTGCGCCCTGGTAGGGGAACTAAGATTCCATATGCCATGGAGCAACCGAGCCCATACTCGGCAACTACTGAATGTGCGTGCTCCGGGGTCCCTGTGACCCAACTAGAGAGCCCGTGTGCCTCAACCAAAGATCCCAGGTGACAGAAGACCTGACACAGCCAAATAAATTTAAAAAACATTTTTAAATAAATAAGTAAAAGATGATCAGACTTAAAAAAATAAAAATAAAAATTCTCTACATTAGTTTTCAAGTATGAAGTTTAAATAATTTGATTTAATAATCAGAATATACTCAACATTGTAATATTCATTTTACCAACGATGCTGTTTACTTCTGTTGTTTATATTGAATACTTAAGCTTCAATTTAAATTGAATACTGAGTAAAATTGTTTACTCAAGCTTAGTTATTGAGCTTTATCATGATAGGTAATTCAGAAATTATACTTTAGTTTGGTGATTCTCCAGAGGGGTTGTCGTACCCTCTTAATGAAGTGTATTAAAATCTTGTATGGAAGGAGAAATACAAGAGAGCTGTAGGGTTCAAAAAGCATATTGAGATATTATAAAAAAGGACATATCTGGGAAGGCAAAAATCTGTTGTTTTACAGTAAAATTATGGAAAGGCAAAGCTCAACAAAATAGCTGGCGATGCCGGTTCTTCAGTATCAGGGATTCTCGACCAAAAAAGGATCTAAGTCCTCTGTCCCCTAGGGAGGAGGTGACAGTGAAGGGCTGAGTGTGTTATATTTCCTGAGACAAGGCAAGGATTAGAGGTGCTGGAGAATGTTTCAACGTTCATCCAGTTGTTTAAAGCAATCACTGCTGTCAAATGGGAAGCACTTTAGTACTTTAACAAAAGGATGACGTTTATTAAGAAAACTTGACATTTGCAAAGTAATTTTGCTTTACACATTCATATTCTTCAAATTTATATAATGCTGCTGCTGCTGCTGCTAAGTCGCTTCAGTCATGTCCGACTCTGTGCGACCCCATAGATGGCAGCCTACCAGGCTCCGCCGTCCCTGGGATTCTCCAAGCAAGAACACTGGAGTGGGCTGCCATTTCCTTCTCCGATGCATGAAAGTGAACAGTGAAAGTGAAGTCACTCAGTCGTACCCGACTCTTAGCGACCCCATGGACTGCAGCCTACCAGGCTCCTCTGTCCATGGGATTTTCCAGGCAAGAGTACTGGAGTGGGGTGCCATTGCCTTCTCCTTATATAATGCATATCATGGTTAAGTATTCAGAATTGTGTAAGTACAGTGGAGATAGGAGTTACGTTAGAATATTAGAAAGAAATATGGACAAATTTAGACCTCCGATCAAAAGAGATCAAGTCTACTTAACTTTCACATAGGGAGCTGACAGAAACTAGTCATTCAGTCTTTCAGAACAAAAGGACAGTACTCTGATAAGGAAAGTAGGGGATGGATGAATCGTCCTAAAGCGGGGCAGGGACATCTTTGATGTCTGTGGTTATTTGAGTGAGGTGGGCTTTTCAGATGACAAGAGTAGAAGCCAACATCAGTAATGCTAACTTCCTCCCCTAGAGTTATAAACATGTGAAGCTACAATAAACCTTGTTCAGATTAGCAGTACGAGAGAGGCTCCTGTGTATACCTGAACCTTGAATTTATATTTCATATTAATATAGTTCTAATCGTGTGTATATTTTTGTACATGTTTACAAATAACAATTGAAAGTCATGTATTATAGTTAATATCTATCCGTGCCTTCCTCCATTAGTGAATTTTGTTATTGTACCATTTACCAAAGAGGATGTGGTGGGTTTTCCCCATAGTTCTTCCATTATAGCTTTTCTTAATAACCATGACTGGGGGTTTTGAGTTTGTGTCTAGTGGAAGGACAGGCTTGTTTACCTCCTGAAACCTGTCATTACTGTTTGTTAATTTGAGGATAGGGCCATTACGGGGCCCAGAAGGAAGAGACTTGAACACCAGCACGAAGTCATATTTATGTGGGCAGAGCTGGACTCACCCCAACTGCCACATTAGTATTGTCAGGAATTTCACTTTACAACACAAAAATGAATCGGTGTCAAAGATTTTAGAATTANTCTATGCAAAGCCACTGACAAAGAAGGATTTGGCCATTCTCGATTTGAAGGAAGAAAGGACAAAGCTGATAACACAGCAGACACTCAAAAGGGAATGATCTGAGTGTCATGGATTAACAAACAGCTTTGTGAAAACGTAGAAGACTTTGGATCATTTTGCAAAAAATGACACTTGGGAAGATCATGCTGTGAAAATTAACCACAAAGAAAGGCTACAGAGTGAGTCATCGCACAATTTTCTGCTGAAAAATTTATACCCCCAAATCAACATTTGATTCATTCTTTGCTCAAAGATTATAGATGGTATTATCGTCATAGATTAAAATACAAGATAAATTAATTTTAATAAATTGGAATACCATTTATAAGTTTTAAGACAAATTTAAGCTTTAAGATGAATTCCACATCTTTTTAGTTTTTACCATTTACTAAGAAAGGAGATCCTTGCTTAACACAGGTCCATTTAAAATGGGCCTTTTCTAGCACTAATTTTCCTAGGATGAATGGACTGGTATACCCCAGGTGAGGTCCCAGGATCCCCAGGACAAAAGGTGGACATTCTTTATGTTATGATTCAGAGCTGCTGAGATCCATCACTTACAAGCATTTGCCCAGCATAAGTGAGCAGAGGAAACACACACACACACACACACACACACACATGAAAGAGAGAGAGAGAGAGAGAGAGAGAGGAATCAGGAATCAGTTGCCCTGAGCTCTCACCCTCAGGTTCCAGGTGGGGCCAGCCTTTCCAGGTCTCTGTTACCTTGGTAGGGAGGGCTTTCCCAGTATGGGTGGCTTCTCCATGGCAAAGAACCATTGGTGGTCGGAGAGAAATTGTCCCAGGAGGACTGGACTCAAGCTCAAAGTACCAGGGCTTCAGGACTTGGACATAAGAGGAATAAAAATGGGCAAGCAGGCAGCCCTGGTTTGGCCTAAAGCATCTCCCAGAATCTGAGAACAGAGCTCTGCATGCACCGGGCAGTGTTCTGGCCCCACCCTCATCCACCACCCCATGTGCAAGGGTAGGGGCCACCTGGGGGCTGAGAGCCAGCAGCGAGTCCAGAAACGCCCGCTAGCAACAGGAACTCACGGAGATCCAACCAGTCCACCCTAAAGGAAATCAACCCTGAATATTCACTGGAAGGACTGATGCTGAAGCTCAAACTGCAATACTTTGGCTACCTAATTCGAAGAACTGAGTCCTTGGAAAAGACCCTGATGCTGGCAAAAATTGAAGGCAAAAGGAGAAGGGGCAGGGGGAGACAGAGGATGAGATGGTTAGATGGCATCATCAATTCAGTGGGCATGAATTTGAGCAAACTCCGGGATATAGCAGAAGACAGAGGAGCCCAGCGTGCTGCAGTCCATGGGGTCACAGAGTTGGACACGCCTTAGCAACTGGACAAGAACAAACAGGAACCCTGTTCTTTTACAGGAGCCTGATGGAAGCAGCCTGCCTGCCTCTTGGTCCAGGCCCCAAGCCCGAGAGGGAGGCCCCGTGGGCAGAGAAGCAAAGGTGGAGATGCTGGCACTGCCCCAAGAGCACCCGGTGCCTGCTGGGACCCCAGGCAACCTGAGTGCTGGTGGAGGGCTCCCTGCAAGGCCCGCACATCCATCACTCCTCCTGTCCTCCGGCTGCCTGCGTCTTTGGAAATTGGCTGGAGCGATCGCTCTGAGGATCCTCAACAGGGGGACAGCATTAAAGACAAGTGAGCTTTGAGGCAGCTCTGACTCTAGATGGCAGCGCAAATGACCGGCCATTTCCTGGTCCACTGGTTAGCGGAATTAGCATACTGTGCGTGGGGCAGCCTCCATCCGTCTCCTGCGCTCTTCATTACCAGCGTCAAGGTGGAATTGGCAGCTAACCTTTGAGTCCATGAAGGGTAATGTCCCCCGCTCCTGAGAGGACACTCTCACCTAGGACGGGCCCGTCCCAGGACCCTGGGACATTCTCAGTGGGCCGTCCGGGCTACTGCTGCATGTGGAGGAGCTGACGTTTGTGGAGGGCTTGGGTGAAGATGAACCCCAGGGGAGCTCTGGGTAGGTTTGGAGTCGGGAAGCCTGGCCTCTCTCTGGCCTCATCAGTAACTCGGGGGTTGTCCAGCAGGTCTTAGAAGTCCTCTAGGCTTCGGGGCTGTCCTCCCTTTCCCCAAAGTCTGGGGGAACCAGCCACTCCATGATCCATGATGGCTCCCTCTAAAGGTAATTGGAGGCTCTAGCCCTGCCAGGCTGCAACCCCAAATCTGTTCAGCAGGAGTGCTTGACCGTAGCTCCCTCCCTGTTTGCCTGTGGCCAACACACTGCAGGCTGGTTAGAGAGCAGAGTCCCTACGGGAAGGACAGAGAGACTAGATTGGGAGTGGGATCCTTCCTGTGGCCCTATAAAAAGAATTTCTAGGATGCTCCAGCTGTCTGCCCAGAGGCACCTCCTAGGTCAGCTGGCTGCTGAAGCTGTGGCCTGTACCCTCTCAGGTGGCCGTGGGTAGCCATCAAGCTGAGCTGCCTGGGGCTTACTGCCTGGCGGGGCTGGGTCTGTACACAGGGGATTAGATCACTGCCGGGGTGCCCTGAACAACTGGTTGCAGGGTGCTATTTATAGATTTTACTAAGTGTGACTTCTGCTGTTAAGGCCAGGGAATTGAGATCCAGCAGTGCTGGACTGGACCAGGCCATGGGATGTGACCTTGGGTTTTTCCCTGCTCTGGGACTCAGTTTATTCATCAGTTAAATGGGAAGTTGGGCTACCCTGGTAGCTCAACTGGTGAAGAATCTGCTTGCAATGCAGGAGACCTTGGTTCAATTCTTGTGTCGGGAAGTTCCCCTGGATAAGGGCTAGGCTATCCACTCTTGTATTCATGGGTTTCCCTGGTAGCTCAGAAGGTAGAGAATCTGCCTGCAATGTGGAGGACCTGGATTTGATCCCTGGATTGGGAAGATAATTCCAGGAGGGGGGCATGACAACCCACTCCAGTATTCCTGCCTGGAGAATCCCCATGGACAGAGGAGCCTGGCAGGCTACAGTCCACGGGGTCACAAAGAGTTGGACATGACTGAGCGACTAAGCACAACACAGCACGAATGAGCAGTTGGACCAGACTGTGGCTAAGAAACCTTCCAGCCTTGACCTGGGGGACTCCATAAACGTTCATGGGGCCTGGAAAATGTGCCCACTCGGGGGCCTTCCAACCTTGTTTTGTGGAGTGTTAGGTTTGGGGTGGAGGATGCTGGGTGGTGTGACTCAGATGCCCTGACTCAACCTTCTCCTTCTGGAAAGGGCTCAGGGCATGACTGCATAACCAGGGCAGGGAAATGCCATCTGGCTCCCAAGGAGTGCTCTGTCCACCCTGCAGGGACACCAAAGTCTCCCTGGATCTGGCTTGCTCCCCAGGAGAAGAGAAGTGGGGCTGGGGCCTGCTGTGAAATGGAGTGGCCTTTGTGATCAGCTTGATCCACCTGTACATTGATTACAGCTGTACTCACACCTCACATGTGTACTGAGCTCCTATTTGTCCCTCAAGACCCCACTCTCTTACTGGCCTGCCCTTCCACCTCCCTTTCTCTTCCTGTCCCTGCACCACCATCATCACACAGTCTGACCTCTAGCTGGCACGTGGAGGACTCATCAGTGGGCAGTGAGTTGAGAAGCCCCTGCAGGGCAGGCACTCTGTTCCCTAGTACATGGTACAGAAGGTTCTTAACCAAATTTTGCTCCATGAATGAATGAGTGGAAGAAGTGAAACGAGCAGATGTGTTGATGAGGACATTCCAGGATGAAGGGTATTGTGGGCAAAGTTCAGGGGTGGGAACAGCCCAGTCTTCAAGGAATAACCAGTACAGACAAGTGTGGGGAGGGGAAAACCTAAGTCCCCTTTTCATTACTCATTTCACTGGTACTTGGGTATTTGTCTTAATATTGGTATTACGTACTAGACTGTGAATCCCACGTGTCCATCTGACTGTTTTCACAGGACTTTGCCCAAGACTGAGCACAGAGTAGGTATTTAATAGGTGCTCACTAAATAAATTAATTAGATAAAATGGGATGTCCAAGTGGACAGTCCAGTGCTTGTATGGCAGGTCCACAAGCACCAGAGACCCAGGCCCATTACAAGATTGCCATACAAAATGCAGGATCCCTAGTTAAATTTGGATTTTAGATGAATAATAGATAATTTAAAAATTATAAGTATGTCTCAAATTTTGCCTGAGATATACTAATCATTCATTTTTATCTGAAATTAAAATTAAACTGCTGTTTGGGGATTTTACTTCTTTATTTGGTTTTCGGGGGGTTTTGTTTTTTGGTATCTTATTTTGTTAGTTTTATCTGTTTAATTTTGCTAATCAAGCAAGCTATCCTTCCCTCTTTACATTTTGTCCTGCTTATTCTTGGCTTGTGTCCTCACGATGGCTGCAGAATCACAAGATGGCTGCTGGAGTTCCAGCCTTCTTATTTGTGATTTAGGAAAGAAGAAGGATAAAGCAAAGATGGACAAGGGACACCTGTCTCCTGTTTGAGTCAACTTCTTAAAAGAGATTTCATAACTTGAATTACGGGGTGGTTAATGTATGGGTTACAAAAAAAGAAAACATAGCAAAATATTAACAAGCATTAAATCTGGGCTATGGGTGTATATAGGTGTCCATTACCCTGCTCTACCCNCGATGGCTGCAGAATCACAAGATGGCTGCTGGAGTTCCAGCCTTCTTATTTGTGATTTAGGAAAGAAGAAGGATAAAGCAAAGATGGACAAGGGACACCTGTCTCCTGTTTGAGTCAACTTCTTAAAAGAGATTTCATAACTTGAATTACGGGGTGGTTAATGTATGGGTTACAAAAAAAGAAAACATAGCAAAATATTAACAAGCATTAAATCTGGGCTATGGGTGTATATAGGTGTCCATTACCCTGCTCTACCCTTTTTTTATGCCTGAAAACTGTCTTAATAAAAAGGTTGCTTCTTTTTTTTAAGAAAGATTTCCCATAATCCTTGCCCAATAACTTTTGCTTTCATTTAATTAGCCAGCCCTTGTAGAAAGAGGGTCTGGGAAATGTAGTCTTTGAACTGGATATACCAAAGCCTGGATGTAATTGAGGTTACATCAATGAGAAAGAAGGGAGAACAGACATTAGGCAGGAACTCCCAGCCTCTGTCCAGGGCGTGATTCCTCAGCTTTCTCTGCACAGCACACAGAGTGGCTGGGGCTGCAGTACTCAAATTTCTGCTTTGGCTTCCTGTTGAGTCCTGCTCCTCCTGGGCTNTACATCAATGAGAAAGAAGGGAGAACAGACATTAGGCAGGAACTCCCAGCCTCTGTCCAGGGCGTGATTCCTCAGCTTTCTCTGCACAGCACACAGAGTGGCTGGGGCTGCAGTACTCAAATTTCTGCTTTGGCTTCCTGTTGAGTCCTGCTCCTCCTGGGCTCACCCAACCTTGTGATGGGACTTCTATCCTTGGAATGGTGACTAAATCACAGCCAATCCCTCTCCCAAGGGCGGGTATGGAGAGGGGCCCTGCTGAAGCCCCGACCTACGCATTCTGCAGCTTATCCCCTGTGTGGTCTTTGCCAGGGTGCTGAACCCTGGAGACCTGTGAGGTGGCCTCTAAAGAACTTGCAGCCCAGCTCCTTCCCTCCCTCAANTGCAGGGTGCTATTTATAGATTTTACTAAGTGTGACTTCTGCTGTTAAGGCCAGGGAATTGGGATCCAGCAGTGCTGGACTGGACCAGGCCATGGGATGTGACCTTGGGTTTTTCCCTGCTCTGGGACTCAGTTTATTCATCAGTTAAATGGGAGGTTGGGCTACCCTGGTAGCTCAACTGGTGAAGAATCCGCTTGCAATGCAGGAGACCTTGGTTCAATTCTTGTGTCGGGAAGTTCCCCTGGATAAGGGCTAGGCTACCCACTCTTGTATTCTTGGGTTTCCCTGGTAGCTCAGAAGGTAGAGAATCTGCCTGCAATGTGGAGGACCTGGGTTTGATCCCTGGATTGGGAAGATAATTCTAGGAGGGGGGCAGGACAACCCACTCCAGTATTCCTGCCTGGAGAATCCCCATGGACAGAGGAGCCTGGCGGGCTACAGTCCACGGGGTCACAAAGAGTTGGACATGACTGAGCGAGTAAGCACAACACAGCACGAATGAGCAGTTGGACCAGACTGCGGCTAAGAAACCTTCCAGCCTTGACCTGGGGGACTCCATAAACGTTCATGGGGCCTGGAAAATGTGCCC